>OLMO02000277.1:9375199-9408437 GCA_900291935.2 Cassiopea xamachana
AAGCATTCAAGTAGCTCCCAATAATTTCCCTTATTAAGGCCATCTCTAGATTCATCGTGACACCTAAAGGCTAATTCTTGTTTGCTTAAGAATAATATAGCTTCAGAAATGGTTTTAAGCGTCTCCCTGCTCTGCCTTACCTGCTCATTATGACGCTGCACCTCTTCTCTTCTCGCTCTTGAGAATAGAATAACGACCCTTTCTGTCGCATCAAAGGTCTTCCATTTCTTATAGGCCTCCAAATGGCAGTTCGATCGCCCATGCTTTCTGCAATCGGAAAGAAAACAACGCATATCGGCATAACCTTGTCTTGTCCACGTTTGCGATTTTCCTGGAGCAAATAAAAGGCACGGCCAGCAAAACAATCCTTGTAAATTAGTTGAGCCACAATGCCATTCTTTCTTCGCATAACATTCATCCTGAAACTGGCAATTGGCAGTTCTAGGCCCTAGTTTTGGCTGGGGCTTCTTATGCTGCAAGATCTCCTTCTGCTCACCAACAGTTCTTGCACTGAATGATTTCTCTATAAGTCCACAAATAAAGTCTTCAGCTCCTCGGCTGCTTTCTTCGGCCATTTCGAAAACTTAGAACTACTGTCCACAGCTACAACGTACGTTCAAACACTGATTTTGACGGTTACAAGTGTCCTACATTTCAAAGAATGTAGGAGCTGTCATCACAAAAGCTTCTAAGTCAATGACGTGTTAAGCCCTTCAGCCAATCAAAATGTTCAATTCCGGCGCAGCTCCATTACATCGCAGCAGAAATACCGTCCTAGCTCCTACCAGTAAAATGTGGCAGGAGAGCGGTTGTTTTTTTTCATTGTGAGGTAGTACATGAACAAAGACGTGCTGAAATACTCTTTTGTTTAAGGTATTCTTTGATAACCAACTAAAAGTGATTTCATAAATGGTAAAACAAAAGCTGTGTTGTGTGAGTTCGCTATGAAAGAACGAGCTAACGGGTTGGGAAATGTTACCTTCCCTTGAAAATTAAATTTTAGCCACTTTTTAAAAAATTTTGATTTTATTGAAATATTTCAGTCCTGCCGAGTAGGACAGGCAGGACCTCTAACTTCGCCACTGTCCATAGCCCAGGCTCAGCCAATGGGAACGCAGATACCCTATCACGCCTTCCTTTGCAAGAGCCCTTATTTCAGCCAGGTGAGCCGACAAATAAGGGTTCCTGAACTGCTTGCTCCAATGCCATCACTCCTGGAGCTAGTCTGCAACAGTCTCAATTAGCAGATGCACGACTTAGTAAGATCATAGAGCTTAAGTCTAATAAATTCCCTAAGCCCCCCTTCTTTGTCTGAGCAAAGGACCCTATCCTTAGAGCTATCTGGCATTGTTGGGACAGCTTGCATATTATCAATGGCTTACTGGTCAAGACTTCTTTAGTTGAGAAAGGTCCTATTCCAGAGTATTCCTTTGTAATTCCCACTTGCTTAATTGATATGGTTTTACAAGGCATTCATGGCACTCCCTTTTCAGGTCATCTAGACATGAAGAGGACACTACTTCGTACATAAAAAACCGTTTTTTCTGGCCAAAGATGGCTGTCCAGATCAAAGACTTTGTGTGAAATTGTCCTGTTTGTGCTCAAACTACGTTTAACTCTCAACATGGCAAGGCCCCCTTACAACCTATTGAAGTCAATGAACCTTTTGTTTTCTGGGCAATGGATTATATGGGCCCACTTCCTGAGACCGCTCGTGGCAATAAGCATTTACTTGTTGTCATGGATCACTTCATCAAGTGGTGTGACGTTTTTCCCACACAGAACCAGAGGGCAAGCATAGTAGCTGACCTCTTAGGTAACAGAGTTTTCAGTAGATTTGGGCCATCCACCACCATTTATTCTGATGAAGACAGAAATTTTGAGAGTAATTTGATGCAGGAGGGTTGCAGCATTCACAAGTCACGAACCACTGCCTATTACCCACAGTGTGATGGACAGGTTGAAAGGCAGAATCGTGCATTGCAAGAAATGCTTGCTGCATTTGTATCTGAACATAAGGATGACTGGAATAGCTGGGTCAGCCTTGCAGTTTATGCTTATAATACCATCTGCCATGAGTCAACTGGCTTTAGTCCCTATGAGCTAGTCTTTGGTCGTAGCCCCAGAACTCCTCTAGAGTTGGATTTAGTTATTCCTTTGAAGCACCCTTGTAGTCAGTCTGAATACAGTTAGTCAGTCAGGAAAGTATTACATAGCTTAAATCGCAAAGCCAGAGCAAATTTACAACAGAGTAGGCAGAAACAACAGAACTCTCTTTCATCAGTTACCAGCAAGTAGTCCCCGTCCATCACTGGCTCATCAGTTTGGTTGAGGCGCCCAAAGTCATGGAAGTTTGGAGGTAGATGGATTGGACCATATGAGGTCTTGTCCAGGCAAGGGGTTAATTATAGAATACCCTCAAAGGTTGGTAAGGAAATGGTTACCCATCATGACAACCTTAAGTTGTGTGTTGTTCCGATAAGCCAGGGGGCCACAGTCTCTCCAGTGCCAGAGTCTATGGACATCAATTTTGCTGAGGGTGATACCCCTGCCCATCGGGTGCAAATGAATCCTGGGCAGGATAATCAGCAATATACTCGCCCAGCCCAATTGAGGGAAGACATTCAACCCCTTTTGAAGTTTGGAGAGTATGTCTCCCACTAAGTTAAGGGGGGAATGGTGTAATTATTGTGTTAACTCCCTAGTTGTCATCATACCCCTGGCCCTAGTGGGCACTAATTGACATATACACAGTGGCGGCTCGTGCTATTGGGCATTCAGGGCAGTGCCCCACCAAGATTACTTACAGCCAAAAATATCCTTATAGTAGCTACATTATTTCTACTGTAAATTCAAAGTTGAATTTCATAAAAGACAAGTCATCGCAGCTTATATAAACCATTAACATCAAGAGAACGCCAATGTAAACAATGTTTGTCGCATATTCTGTCACCGGCTTGAACAGTTTTTGTACGATCTGCGCAGGCAGGGGAAAATTAGTTTTGCCCTCCCTAGACTGCTTTGAGCATGCGTATTAGCAAGGTCAGATCATGCTAGGTGGGCAGCGATTGGCCGATTTTGTTCAAAACTGGGCAAAAAATTTTCTTGCCCCTCCGATAACAACAACAACCACTTCACAACAGACCGTTGATCAGATCAAGAATGCTGTGATGATCAATGAAATAGTTTGCGAGTTCTGTTGCTGTTCTGTACGAAACGAGAGTAAAGAAAATATTTTTTCATAGATGCTGTCCAAGTTTACTGATAGAAAGATTTCTACGCTTCATTAAACAGCTTTTTTTAAATATCGAATCAACTTCAAACACAAGGAGGATTCGTTCTCATCTTGTCAGTGGTTCAGACGGCCTTAGCTTAGGCCACGACGACGCGAGGCAGCATTGAATACAGTCAGCAGTCTGAAAATTTGTCCATTTTCACGGCTGTCTCAGCAAGAAAAATTGGAATTGAAACGACTGGGACCTAAATACTATTGGAGGAGAAGCATATAGGCCCTAATAGTCCGGGTCTTGCAACAGTATCTTGTATTAAGACAGTTTCCATAAGCTATCAATGGCGGTTGACTACATCAACTTCTATGGTGCTTTTTAGATGGCAGTACTCAGCAATTCATGGCGAAGTTTGTAATTTAGGTGCATCACTTGATTTTATAGCTCAAATTTTATTTGGGACTTAATTGCAGTTGAAACATTCATTTATAGCATCATTTGCAGTATATTTTAGTGTTCAGGAATATTTTGTCTGGAAGGTTTATGAATGGTTTTAGTTAGTTTGCAGCATGCCACTAGATGATGCAGAATATATATCCATCAAATTGGTTAGCCATTTGGATAGCATTCTTAATTTATGGTTGAAAACTTTGAGAGAGGAAATATCTGTGATATTGAAGTTTTTGGTGGTGTATTATCACAATATTTCTCAGGGTTGAATTCACTCGATATCTTAGTTCAACCACCTTTTGAGAGTGATTCATTTCAAGTCTTTAGGTGTAGAAAATACTGTGAATAATTTCTTTTCCTTGATGCTATCTACATTCAAATTCCTCTATGGCATAAAGAAGTTCCATTACCCCCAGCTTGTAACATCCAGTCTAACTTGTGAATTCTCTGAGACAGGACTGTTTCTACGGGTCATCATCACAATGCTATTTAAATCTTTTGAATGAACAGGGTTTTTTGAGAGTAAAGAAGTTACATTGGGAAATCTAATGTCTGAAAACATATTGAATATGTTAGCCAAAATTGCTTTAGATCAGGCCTCAAGCAAAATGTAATTAATGTTTTTCACAACTTAGAAATATCAGAGCTAAGTCCCTCATTTATTGATTGAAAACCTCTAAAATTGAAAGAAAATCAAAGCATTGGTAGAAAAACTTTAATACTTCCTACATCTGCTTGCATTAACAGTATCCTCTTTAAAGTATTATCATGAAAGATGCATAGGTTTTAATTTTTTTATTTATCACAACCCTCAAATTGAATGCTTAAAGAGACAAGATGATTGCAATATGCCTCCTTCCCCTAACCTTTTTGATCCACTATAGGTCAGAAAAAGTCATGGCAGTATTTAGGGTCATGCCCAACTTTTGGACACTTCCTCCACCCCCCAAGAAAAAATGTCACCAGCCACTACTGCTAAAGAGAGTTAAAACTTTCTTGAGAAACACAATTTCTGAGGATAGACCCAATGCTTTGGATCTCAATTGACTTCAATCAAAATATGATTGATATGTTTGCTCAGTTCAAGAATAAAAGAGCTAAATTTCTTTTCAAGTAGCTCAAGAGCCTCTATACATTTGTTAAAATTGCAAACAAACATATTATATTCGATAGTTTCTGCTTACATCACCTAGATTCTCTTTGGATTTTTGGGACAAAAGTATAGCATTCTAGACAATTTGTACTATTTAGTGTTCATAGAATGTATATTTTCAATTACAAAATAGTTTTACAAAAAATTATCTGCCTGAATTGATTATATCCCTAAACAGTAGAAGAGAAAATAATAGCTTTTGATGGTTGTTATTCTTGAATCAGATTAAGCAATTAAAATCTCTTATAATTTTTCTGATTACATTCATTTTCATGAGAAACATGTCCATAAGAAACATGAGGCTGAAAGTAGGTAAAAGTTAAGAAACAGGTAAGCTGAGTTTCATACAATAACTTTGATGAGTTTTTTGTAAGTAAATGTTTTATAAAACTAGAAAGAAAATGAAATTAGCATCCATTACATGCCTCAAAAACCTGAACATCCTTTTTCTTGAATCATAATTTCCTAAGCTGGGTTATTTTTATCACCAGAAGTCTTCATATTTAAGAAGCATTTCAGGCTGTATTCGACAAAATATTAAAAAACTTCCAGCCTGAAGCCAGATAATTTATTTCTATTTTGAAAAGACAACGTGTTTTTACTATCTGGAGGTAGAGCTATCCAATGTCATTTTTTTGGGTGTGGCTCCCTAACAAATTTTCGACCACACCCAGTTTTTCAAAGACTTGCCCCCCAGCGAAAAATACCACGAGCCGCCACTGCATATACAGAACCTCTTGTATTGTGTAGAACATAAGTCAGTCTTATTTGGGAATCGATAGAAAGCAGTGAACGAATTCTTGTCTTTACTGAGATAGCGTGACAAGTATAGTAACAGGGGCGGATCCAGTGTGCCGCCCGTATTTTACGGAAGGCAGTCATTTTTAGACATTTCTAGGAAAGCCGGAAGTCAAGTTTACTAAATAATGTAGAATATTTTTTAATCGCTTCTCACTGCCTTACTACATAATTAAATCTACCATTTTCACATATTGAATCCCTGTGTGTATCTACATATGGACTCAATATATTTTTCTATTTGATTTAGCCTCGTATCTGAACAAAATAGGCGATAAGGATGATTCCGCAACTTCTGATTTGGTGATCGTACATCCTGTGTTCAATTTTGGTAATTTATGCCATGCAAGTGTTGTGCGGCACTTTGCATACTTGATTTCGATGTCCGCGCAGCTTTTACCAACAAGTATTGAGACCGAATCTGGTTTG
Organism: Cassiopea xamachana; assembly: GCA_900291935.2. NCBI lineage: Eukaryota > Metazoa > Cnidaria > Scyphozoa > Rhizostomeae > Cassiopeidae > Cassiopea > Cassiopea xamachana. Next base: position 9,381,257 of record OLMO02000277.1, read on the forward strand.
TATTGTTCTGTGCGGTAGTTGGGCGGCAGTTGCAGATCAGCCATAAACAAAGGATATCTGCCTCACAACTACCGCACAACTGCCGCCCAACTGCTGCACAATGTTCATCTGTGAATCAATGGATCGATTATTATGAAGCCTCACTTTGGAAACACGATCCTTTTCCGCGCCAAACTTCTAGGATATACACCGCAAAATGGACATATTAAGAAAAGTAGAAACGTTGATTCGGTCAGAGGAATTAGAAAAGCTAAGAGACTTGTCTTCAGCTGAAATTGTAAGGCTAGGCCGACTTGCTTCCTTGACCGAGGAAAGAGTGAAGAAATTAGGCCTGAAGTCCGACAGCTCTGCATGTTCCTTTTACCCACGAGAAAAGAACTGTAAAGATGCTACGGATAACATTTTTGCTGCAAGGTATTTTTCTTTGCGTTTACAGTTCCTCTTTCTTTGTACGTTTCCTTAATGCTTGGGAAAGCATTGTAGTGGCTGCCATTAAATTTGACATGCATATATTAGCCCTAAGCAAATTTTAAATTTTGAAGGCACAGAGGCTGGGCAGTTTTTTCATTCAAGATTAGCATTTAACACTTAGCTATAAATAAACAAAATATAATTTCACGTTATCAATATCATGCTTGATGTACATTGTTGGCCTACTCATAGAGATTTTGTAGAAGTATTTTATGCCACTAGGATGTATTGACAAAATGGAGATAGCTGCTACATTTACTCTATGCTACTGTATCTAGGGTAAGTGGTGATGGAAATTGCTTGTACAATGCTTTATCTGTGGCAGTCAATGGGGATGACAGTTTGTCAGCCACACTGAGGGCACTCGCATCAGCGGAGCTTTATCTTAATGCCTCCTTTTATTCATCACACCCTCATTTCATAACCTTATTGGCAACAGAAAAAGCACCTGGACTCATAGGTAGATTTTTCCAGCTATCACACACCTTTGAGGTGAGTGATTTATTCAATCATGCACAGTCTAACTACACCCAGCTTGTGAAGTTTGAGGCTTTGAAAAATTGTCAGGTAAGGAGATGGAGCCCCTTTTTTTTGCTTGATGGCATTATCTTGTGTCACTGGAATTACCATAGATTCCCTGTACCCAGAAACTGGGGGTGTTGCATCTGCAATGTATGCAGTCAAGTTGTTTAATGCTATGATAGAGCCACAAAACAATCCAGCAGTTGCACATGCCCATATCCATTTGTTATGGTCACACTTAGCTGGTACTTTAAAGGATGTCAATCCCTTGTTTCAACCAAATCACATTGTCCCATTATTTTTTCAATAGTTTTCCACCAGATCTTAACAAAGATACCTCCTATGAGGAAGGAAGGATCCCAAATTCTTTTGATGCAAAGCAAGGCTTTAAAAATGTCAAGATTAAGTTTCCTACATCTACATTGTCTTCTAGCTTGAATCAAGGGAAAATATGTTTTCCTAAAGCAACATCATCAAAACCTTTAGATAAAGCAAAAGGCATTGAAGAAATTTGTTCACTTAATTTGTTTGATCAAAGGACTCAAACAAGGTTATTGGACTCTTCTATGGACACTAATTACATAGGATATTTTTTATGATAAAACAGAATCTTTTACAGAAAATGAAAAATATGATATTTGTAGAAAAATTTGGAGACCAGTTGCAACATTTGCCTTTCCTCAGTTCATAATTTATGGGAAAAAAGGAAATTTTCTTATTCATGGCTTGAAGATTCTAAATGGCTTCAATATTCTAAAGTCCTTGATGGTGCCTTCTGCCTACCTTGTGTTTTATTTAGGCGACGAATTGGTATCAACTCATCAAAAGTAGAAAAACTGGTCACTAGTCCTCTCAAAGACTGGTCCTCTGCAGTTACAAGGCTCAAAATGCACAATCAGTCAAGTATCCATCAAACATCTTTGTTAACCATGCAAACCTTCCTTAGTGTAAAACAAAACAAATTAACTTCCATTGATAGAATCCATGATACAGTAAGTTCTTAGACTAGAAATATAAATAAATGATTGAGGATAGCAATTAAAGTGTTGTTAAATTTTTTCTAATTTACTTTAAACTGAATGCAATGAATTCAAGGACACAATAAACATAGAGGGTTTCAGTTGAAAGCAAATATAATAGTAATGAAAAATTTTGAAGCATTAACTTTCTAGTCTTTAGGGAAATTTGCCATCAATCACCCCCATCACAAGTCATTAATTAGATTGTATATACAAAAATGCTCATTTAAAGTTCTTAAAATTTTGGTTACAAGAACCTTGAGGCTTTTTAGCATAAGTTGGGTTTTTATTTAAGATATTAAGTAAGATGAGAGATGAGTGGAAGTTTTAGGTAGAGAGTCTTGAAGTTTGTGGTTCTTTCATATTGGTTGTTACTGTATACTAAGATACTCTCTTATTGAAAAATTAAGTAAAGCAGTAGAGACCCTTTTATTAGTTTCTTGCTTTTCTTCTAAAATGGTAATCTTATAGGAGCTATTGTGTGCAAAAGAGGTACCAACTTTGTGGTATGTAGTTTTATTTAGCAATTGTTTTATGCCACTCACAATGGAGTTTAAATGTCCTCTTACCTTTCACCATTATGATTTGAATGTATTTCAATAGCTTTAGCTTAGTTGCAGTTTTGTTTTCAGTCTTAAAGAAATATCTTCCTTATGCCTACATAATGCTTAAAAGACAGCATTTGAGGTTTGATATTACCCAGGATTTATGTTGCATTTTTTTTGTTGCATCCTCTTTATTTGAGGTAAGTAGTGATCACATCCCCATTGGTAGATCTTTTCATTTTTCCCTTACTTTTGAAGTTATAAATTTGAAGAATGCATTGGAGTATAGTTGCAGTCAGTTAGTTCAGTCTGATGCCTTGAAAATTGTGAGGTTAGGAGATGGTATCAATTTCTTTGCCTGGTTGCATTAACTAGTGTTACTAACATTTTCATACATTCTCTGTTTCCAGAAACTAGCAGCATTTCACTTTGAAACTGTACTGCCAAATTATATTGTTCTGACTATGCTGGCTCCTCCATTCATTGCATTCAGGCTATATTTTCTTCCTATTTGTGCAATATTTCCCACCTGGTCTTAAAGTTCCATGCTTCCAAGAGAGTAAAACAGAACTTCATCTGATGCAGACGTGAAGGGTTACAGAATTTAGGACTGATTGCAAGCTTCCATTGGCTTGAACCAAAATGAAATGATCTCAATAGACAGAATCTATAGTAGATTGTTAAATGATAATGCTCGAATGCACTCAAAGTTAGTCTTCCAAGAACTCCCCTTTTTTGCCAGAAAAACATGCCATTGTGTAGCTACATGGATGATTGCAACTACTATTAGGCATTTACAACTAAAAGTTTTGAAGTCTTCCATAACTTCACGGTTGACAGTGGTGATGCAATTCTCAAAGTCACATTGCTACTTCCCCAAAAATAGATCAAGTCTGCATCTTTAGATGTCTGCATCTCAGACATCTCTAGATCAAGTCTGCCTAGAAGGATACTATTTCTAATGTATCATCACAGTAATGTGTCAGATAAGTCTGCAGAATAATTCAAAATAGAGCTATTTTCCAGACTTATTTGACAATTGTTTTGAAAAGTATGATCTGTTATTGCGCATGCGTCATTGGAAGGCCACGCCCATTAGTAAGGTACTCAAAATATTCTCTAGATTCGTACCTGCATAGGGTGATGTGGACATCACGACTCTTTCTACCGATCGGGTGCTGAACGGGGCGTTTCGCTGTTGTGCAGCACTGTAGTATCAACGTATGTTTATGATATAGTTAAGTGATGTTACATCCTATGTTACGAGATCGTGATCTATCCATTGTATGGTTTATATTGCAGCATTTCTCTTTCTGATGATAAAAATATGCACAAGGCATGGTGTAGATTCGATGGCTGGAGGTGAATATAACGAATTGCAAGTAAGTGATCAGGCGCCTGCAGTGATAATAAATACATATGTGCATACATAGCCACGGGTATGATATACATCCTTTCGACGCCGATTGATGCCTGCGTAGAGTGCAAGATTCCAGTCGCTGGGTTTTTTTCTCTCAAATTGACATAATTACTTCTACAATGAGTTTTCTAAGCTAAATCTTTATAGATAACCCTTACATCTGCTTCTACTTTTAATTCCCAGCAGATATTAGAACCTCCTTTCTTACGTGAGGCGAAAACTGTAACCAGAAAGAGTAATTACTGATGTCTTTGAAGGGAAGGGTGTGCATTATCTATCGATACGACCAATGATTGGAAGGGCTATATGCCGAAGGGAGGGGTGAGCAGTGGGCTAATGATATGGGAGGGAGGGAGGGTTAATGCTTGGCTTTTGATTGTGATGCTATGTTGATAAACCAAGTGAGGTGTCAAACAAATGTCTACTGAATGCTGAGCACAGAGGCTCTTCCCAATGTCGTGGTATAGCATAGGGAACTGGTATGTAAGGTAGAGAATATAGCGCACACATCGCCCTGTCGTAAAAACGCACTTACACCGTAAATGCTCTGTTTTCGGCCTTGCAGTTGCAGAAAGAGTATAATTTATGTAGCAGGCAACGTACGGAATATTTTTGATCAAATTGTGTGGATGGATAAATTGTGATCAAATGTAGGCTAAAACCTATAGAAAAAGCAAAAACAGCTGCAATCGGAGTAGGGAAAGTGGAAAAACTTCCAACTGAAAGCTTTAAAATTATGGTATCAACTTTAACTTCATCTAAAATTCCCTAATTTTTGGCCTAATTTCTTCCAACTTCAAATGGTCATATCTCTTCATCTAAAAGTCTTGCTTTCCTGAAATTTACTTTATTAACTATAACAAAGTATGCTTGTTGATAATAGACAACAAACATATACATTTTATAAGCTTTATTTTTACCTATTTACTCCGCCCCCTGTTCTGCTTTCCAGACCTGTCCATGTTTCCAAGTGCATCCATCATTGACATTATTTCGGGCCTTTGGAAATCAAAATCACCTTGAAAAACATCTCCGTTACACAACTATTAGATAAACTTTACAAATAGTGATTTTGGAAAACAAAGCTATTTAACAATGTTTGGATAAAATATGGAATAGTTGGCAAAGTGCTGACGTAGTTTCTCTAGTGCTCATAGCATTATTGAAAAGAAGGACAGTTCCATCTTTTAAACAAAGTTTGCATCTTTCACATTGTTTTTCATTTAGGATCCGCATATATATTTTTAACAATTAAAATGCGCTATATTTCCACCCATCACAATGTAAAAACAAAGATATTGCTAGTATGATTATACGTATAACAATGGTAGGGAGAGTGGATAATTTTTGAAATACGTGCAATCACTTCGAAGCATACGAAATAGAAAGTTAATATGATATAGATTTAAGAAACGTTACTTGTTGTTCATCCAACCAATGTCTGCAATAGAAGCTGTGGCACTTTTTATCTATTTCTGTTGAATATGATGTTATTTGAAGACTTTAGTGTTCAAAAAAGTAGAATCATTATTACTTTCCAACTTTTATCCCTCCTTTCAGCATTGGTGATCATGTATTTGTTGAAGCGTCTTTAGTTGAAAATTCTGTTTGGCATGTCCTCAGGTGTGGGAAAGAGACTCTTTTCTCACTCGATTGAGAAATGTCCTCATGTATTATTGCAAGTTTGCTTGGAACAGCTGAATGTGCAGCTTTGGCATGGTTGACTTCTGAAAAATATTCTGTAGATGGATCTATGTTAACTTGAAACAGCAATTTCCTCAATTTTGGTCCAAACAGACCAATCAGTGTAATAAATGCAATGGTTATAATAAACCCAGAAATCACATAGTTTGTGACAAAAATGTTATCTTTATTCAGTTCCAGTAACAGCAATAATGGGATGAATATTCCCCATAGAAAGCAACATATATACATCGTTATACCAATGCTGTAGGCCTCATTAAAATTGGACGGAAACTTTCTCGTCTTAAAAGCATACACCGTGCATATGGCAGTCAATACAAAACATGGTATTAGATTCAGCAGGACATTGAATGCATCAAACTTACATGCAACTGCAACCTCGCTTTCATTCTTTATATGCTGCTTGATAACTTTTGGTGTGTCTGCAACCAACCACATGATGCCTAGCAATAACTGGATTCCAATTAGACCAAGACAAATAAGTATTTGTGACATGGAACCTACAAGCATTGGCTTGGTAAAAGACGTCTTGGAGGCCTTGAAAATCCGATAAATACGATTGATTTTAAGCATTAGAGGAGTGTAGCAGCCAGTAAGACTCAAGCCAAATATGAACCTTTGAAGACCACAAACAATTTTAGATGGTTTGATTAAAAACACGACTGGTGAGATGAAACCGATGTACAGGAAGAATATTATGAAGAGACTGAGTTCACGGCTTGATGCTTTGACAATTCTTGAGTTTCTGAATTTGAAAAATATAACAAAGATGGCAGTGTTTGTGAAAATCCCAAAAGAGGAGCCGAATAAGATGGTAGAACCAACGACATCATTCATTTTTATGAATACTGTTGGCAATGGCTTACAGGTTTGGTCAATCTGATGTGCTCTTTCGTAGAATCCACATTCAACACAAGTATTATTACGAAGCACCTGCGATTGAGTGCACTTTTGGCACGTGAAACAGCAGATGTTGTTGTTGCTATTTAGCACTTTCCGCTCCCCTCTGTTGCATGGTAACGAGCACAGAGAAACAGGTTTTTGACCATCCATCCAATTTATTTTATCAACTGACAGGGTTAATCTTCCATTTCTGTCTGTTAGGTTGTATTTCCAAAAGCCAACTTCTCTATATTTTGAACCGTCAAAGTTTAGTATCAAAAAGTTCCTATTATAGTATCCATGTTTATCTATATTTACTGAATTATTCAACTCTTTACAGGAGCTCTGTCCTTTTTTAAGATATTTGACAACACCTTCTTCGATTGCATACGTTGTTGAAACCTTGCGTTGAATACACGACAGTTGTTTTTTCGGACATATCTCAAGAATGCTTCTGTGCAATGCACACGCTATTGTTTCCACGGCATTTAGGACTGGTTTTACTGTGAAATATTTCCCATCAAAGCTGCTTCTTCTCAGATTTTCATTCCCAGTGCATAATGGCTTACTACTGCTGCCATCCATTGTTGTACTGCAATCGAACGTTTTGCTCCAAAACTCCCTAAACCAAGTATAATTATTCGACTTCAATGTCATATTCATGAAGTAGTCCATAAACCCTTGATCATACCAATCCCCATATTGTAATATAAGAGAACCATTCGCAGCTGCTTCCATACCATCAGTCATTTGAACATTTTCATTCCAGCTGGTGCTTGATATCCAAGTCAACACTTTTGTGTTTTTAGCAGCCATTAAAAGACCTTTTGTATCTTGTGTGTTTGTAAACATTACTACAACTCTTGCTTTCTTATTCGACGTTAATTCTTTGACTGCCTCTTGAAACTGGAGGTCTGTTGGGTCGTCTGGAAGATCTACACGTTGTGCAACGCAATTGCCGCTCTCTCTCAGCTCTTCTATGAGAATTTCCACCTCACGTTTTCCATAGCTCCCGTATGAGTTTACTGTTGATACGTAGCTCCAATTGAAATAGTTTATGATGCTGGCAAATGCCTTAACTTGGAGGTCGTCTGAAGGAATTGTGCGAAAGAAGTTGGGGTACCTGTTTCTATCTTCAAATATAGCACTTGACACGGAATTGGAGACCACAGCTGATTTGTAAGCACTGTGGACTGTAGCTGCAATTATAGCCTCATCTGATGTTGGTGGACCAACTATTCCAAAATAGTAATTACCTGTGATTGTATTGAAAAATGACCTGCGTAGCGTTGCTGCACTTTTGCATGAGTCAATAATTCTGTAGCCTAGGTGTTTTCCAAACAGGAATGAAGCATTTTTGTTGATGTTATTGATTGCATATCTCATTGCTTCAACAAGAACAATCCCATTGTCATATAATTGGGAACTGCAAAATGTTGGAGATGATGTGTTTCTCGAATGTACTCCAAAGTATCCTACCAAGTTGAAGAAGCGTCTTTCTTCGATTACATTGACCCCATTTCCTTCACTATCCACAGCTAGAAGAGTAAATAATCACATATAATGATAAATAATCACATTGCATAGCTAATCAGTTTTGATTAAGTAGTTTGATTTATAACTGGAATCAAAATAATTATCCTCTATGAGTTACGTTTGACATTTTCTTCAAGTTTTTCTGGCTTCTCATTCATCTATTCTATACATGACTTCATCTATTCTATGACTGACTTCATCTATTCTTAATTAATTGATTTCCATGTACGGTCAGCTAATTGATATCATATTCACACATCCACAGGCTATTCTGCATTCATATATTCACAGTTCTATTAATTCATTGCTCTGTTCATCAATGAAGTATTCAACTATTGCAGACCTAGTGATACATACACGAAGTTGCTTCATCCCTGCTATGCGATGCAAATGCAAAGGGTTTCATGCCAACTTCCTAATTTAATAGCAGCAGCCATTTTACTGGAGGAGCATATTTTACGCAGTAAAGTTCATTATTTTGCATTGTTAACAGAAGGTATGTCAATATGCATATCGCTAGGTTTGGTAAATAAACACGTTTGACTTTAGAGAGATAAAATATCATATACGAAATGGCAAAATGAGATGTTATGTTAAGTATAAATTTCGTCAAGTAAGTATACATTTAGCAGAGAGTTCTCTTTTTCGTTAGATTCTTCAATTTGGACTCATAACCTTTTCGAATTAGCTTATGATTTGAGAGTAATCTCTAATGCTATTTTCATGCTCAGCTGAAATTGAAAAGACCACTGTTCAACAGTCGGTTATCGTGTTCCTTAGAGCAGGGGACACCAACCTTTTTAAGCCAGGGGCTAACTGAATATCATTAAATAGTACGCGCGCTATCCAAAGTATCCTTTAAGAAACATTGAATAAATTGGGGCCCTGTCTATGCACGAGTCACATTTCATTTGCAGCCAGGATTGATCTGTATGTTTCTTGATACCCTAAGAACAGACAATGTGCCGATATTGTATTCTCTCTGAGTAAGTGGGTCAAGAAGCGGGATCTGTTGGCTTGCCCCCAGATAAATTTTTAAAGGTAACGCCCTTCAAAGTATCAGAAATGCCTTTCTGCAGAATATAGTGCATTGCTTCATTAATATTCATGCTGAGAAGGAGAAACTGGTCCATCTACCTGGTTTCATCTAATCTTGAAAATTAAGAATAAAGAAAGGAGAAGCTACGCCGATTTTTCGATGTTGCTGTTGAATGCATTGGCGTGCATGGGTGCATTGGCGTGCATGGGTTCATCGACCAACAGACTGACTTATGACAATCTAAATTTTGAAGAGAAATATTATTTCTAAGAACAGGACCCAGACTACTGGGCCAAAAACCTAAAATTTTGCTTCACTGTTTGAAGCGGCGCCAAACCTCAGAAATATAGGCTTCGAAATACGCACAAATTTATAATATCAACAAAGTTCGTGTACAAGTGTGTATGTGTGTGATCATGATCGTGGTTTTCGAAAAGTCTTGAGCATTTGTAACGATAGCTGGCGCCATAAAGTCAATGAATAAGAATCCTAGTTCTAAAATAACAACCTCTCAAAAAAAAACAACAACCTAAAAGCGTGCCTTGCTTTATTGCTTAATAATACAAAGTGTCCTTTGAAAGGTGTTCAAAACTCAAACAAAGGTGTCCTTCTCTTGTGCAGCAACACTGCTTGGCAAGGAAGAGGGCCCACTGGACCAATGGTCCAGAATAACAATGTCGAAAAATTCTCTGGGGCTAAACATTGTATCAAAATATATTTGATCACAATACATTGTATACATGCTTTAGTTCTGGTTTTGTGCGAAATGAAAATAAATACTGTCAAAGTGCAGCTTTTTCTAAGAGGATAATACCAGGGAGACCTATCGTATCCACTGCGAGCAACTGAAATTAAGCTCACTGGCGACCAAGTGCCCGTGGGTATAGGGTTGGTTACCCCTGCTTTAGAGTATTCCTGATTTTTTGAAAGAAAATGATACTTCTATAAGGGGGCATCGTCGTCCAGTGATGTGCCAAGACACCTTTTGTTGGGGGGGACGTTCTGACTTATTGATCAACTATTGCTACTAAATTGTTACTAAAAAGAGGGACACAATATACTGTGGCCAAACCTCTTCCTGCCTAAGCTAATTTTAGACCAACATTCTTGCAAATTTGAAAACATTGAGGGGCGTGACGCCCCCCCATGCCCCACCCCCAGCCAGCACTTTCATGGCATCATCTTTAATAAGGAGGGTATTTAGAGAATCATGCAACTTACATGCTTCTGAAAGAGCGAAGACTTGGGCATTCAAAATCATCAACCCGAAGAAGATGAAGACTATTGTGCCATGCATCTTGACGCTGCCAAATGCTTCCATTTACCAACATCAAAGCGTGTTCAATAAATTTTGCTGTAAATGAAAATGAACTAAGTTAATACATCATTTCAGTTCTCTGAGGATCCAATTAAAGGAAGCAATTTTTCGTATCAATTCTCCATAGAGTTTGGCATCAGTGGACTTAAGGCCCTCCAACACACTCGATTTTCACACACGGGTAATCTGATTCGATAGTGAACAGCTTTTGCATATTAAAAGACAAAAGCATCTTGTGACTAAAAGCAATGTTGTTTAGTGCTATTTTGAACATCATAAAATATGCAAAAACTGCTCACTACAGCAGTGCTCTGCAACCTTTTTTAACTCACGGCACACTTATGAAAACTTGCCAAATTCGGCGGCACACTGCAACAAAAATTTGTAACTGAAATGACGACAAGAATTGCAAAAAACAATTTATTTACGCTTGTACTTCAATGAGATATCTTTGCTTGTTATTGAGTAGCAGTCAATTTGAATATTTTGTTATTAGTAACAAAGACGAAAAACATTTTGCAAAAAACAAGATCAAAATTTGAATAGCTACATTAGAATTTGCTTACATTCTTCTTTGATGGAATTCCAAAATCTATCTTGTTGAACTTCGCTGAATTTTATTCTAAGGATTCTTTCGTTTCTCACATCAAAGAAATTTTCTCGAATACTATTTTCTCGAAAGGTTTTCGGATCCAGTTATATTGTTCAGTTTTAATTGCTAAAAAATACTTCTCATTTATTTGCTGTATCAATGTTATATGTTCTTCGGCCAAGTTTGAACGAAACCGTTTTCAAAATTTTCTTGAATTTTATAGGTTGTTGAGAAAATTTTCCAAAGATCCTAGAATAAGCTCATTTTGCCAGAGAGAGTAATAATTTTTGTTGGAACTCATGTTCGTACGTTTTCACGTGTTGCTTACAATTTTATATTGAGCCCATTCATGTGTTTAAATACCTCAGCCATGTAAGCAAGATCAGCAATCCAATGATCATCTTCAAGATGTTTATCCAATACATGCTTGTTCTGGTTTGATAAGAACTGCTCTACTTTGCAAATAGGTAGATTAACATCAAAACAGGTAGATTTGCATTCAAATTTACAAAGGATGGCAAGTATTTGGTAAAAGAAAAGAGAGCTTGAAGTTACTCTGCGGCACATTTGACGTCGTCTCGCGGCGCACTGGTTGCGGAGCACTGCGCTATAAAGTCATATTGCAGCTCAATATCCAGTGTGTAACAGGGCTTTAAGGGATAAAAGAAACTGTTAAATAAATCAAATCAAATTAAAGAGCTATCAATACTCTACTGTAAAAATTTGGAATACAATTCCAACTGATATTAGGGAGCTCCCAACTATTAGTCACTTCAAAAGAAATTAAAGGAATTCATAAAGAGGTGATTAAACATATGCTTGGCCACTTAGAAACACAACCCCTTGGAAGAACAGCGTCCTAGGATATAACTTTAGTTACCTACTCTTTTATTTCTAAGTATTTAGACTATTGTAAATATCATCTGCTTGAAATTTTGTGTATTATGATGTAAAATAAAAAAGCTGAAGGGTAGAATCGTGTATAAATAATATATTATCATACGATATCATGTCATTTGGTTTAGTCTGAATGCGTTAAAATAAACAGAAACTGTTCATTATCGGATTAGATTATAACGAATAATGTTACGGATCAACCTTCTCTTTACACTGCTCCAAGCTGTCTGTGACTGTTTTTTCTCCTTTTTTCGGAATACTTCCTGTACCTGCTACAAATGTGACAGCCGTTGCACCGGAGCAGTGTAAAATGCCCAACAGTGTAACGCTATATGTTACGTATCCATAGCGAAGTAAAATTTAGTCTTTGCGTGCATTGAGTGTGAGATGAATGTTGTTAGTTACTGCCCACCATTTACTTCTACCATATATATTTCAGAAAAAATGCTTGATCGAAATGAAGGAGTTGAAGTTTAATTTCTTCAGATTTTGGTATACCGTAAAAGCTGTATCACCCCTCGAGGGGGTCTATTTATGTTTTGGAGCCTTAGAGAGGAGGCTTAATAGAGACGGGGGCTTATTAATTTCTCAAAATAAAAGCTTCATGCAAATGTTCTTTTGCAGTCCCTGTGCACTACCTCCTTTGAGAAATTGTTAATAACGACTTCGAAAATATATTCACATTAGTCAATTATACTGTCCTCATTTTCATCTGAATCATTAGGGTGCGATAATCGTGGAGTATCTTCTATAAAAATATTTTCCTCTTGGATTCTTTTGTTAAAGCAAGGTAATTCTGTACATCGGCCATGTTCCATTCACGTGGTCTCATCTGGCAATGCTACGCTTGAAAAACCCATTCAATCTTTCGCTTCACGAGAGAGAGGGCTTAACTGCATTTTTTACTTGAAAAGGGGCTCATTAGAGAGGGGGGTTAATAGAGCAATTACAGTAATACTTTCCTAATCACAACACCGTAAAGTTGTTTGATTTGGAAGTTTATTTCATTTCAATTCTAAGCATTTATACATGGAGGCCCCTCAGAACTTCATGCTTGTTTTATAGGGAGCTATGTTGAAAACCAATTAAAATATTACTTATAAAGAAATATATACAAAACTAAATCAATTTTAAATAGTCTGTTGATACTGCAGAAATTTACCACAGCACGAAAAATCAATTTTGCACAATAAAATAATCTATAAGCATACGAGAAATAAAAAGCTAAAATAATTTCTCTAATTTTTTCCGCAAGCAATGGCCTTCAGTTTTTTCTGTAATGACCCAAAAGTCCTAGAAGATTGTATTTCACTGGAGTTCCAGACCGATGATCCTCTGTAAGCAAAGCAGCTTTGGCCATACCTAGATTTTAATCTTGGAGGCCATAACCTCAATTTAGATCCACGAAAAGTTCTACTTGTTATGGTAGAGACTCTAGTAAACTGTTCTTTGTAGTAGAGAGGTGTCTCAACATTAAGTGCCTTATAAACCATGCCTGCGGATTCTTGCTTGATCATATCAGAAATACTAGGCAGTTTTAGTTGTCTTAGCATGGGCCCAACAGACACATCATATGCACTATTTGTAATTATACGAATGGCTCTATTTTGCAATCTGTCAAGGGTTTTGCAGGTAGTGATCCCACATGAGCCCCAAACAGAGCAGCGATATCTGAAATGAGGTTCGACTAGCCCCAAATATAGCATTTTCAATAAATTGACTCGTAATTCTTTTTTGAAATGCTTTATTATCCCAATAGCTCTGGAAACCTTCGATGAAATAAGGCTGATATGGTCTTTCCATTTCATTTTATTATCCAAAAATAACTCCTAGGTACTGTACAGATTTTATCTGTTCAATTGCTTCTCCCAATATTTTGAAATGGGCCTGTGCAGGCTCCCCGCTATTGTCTTGATGCAGTTTCCTGTCTGTGCCTGTTATCATAGATGCTTTCTTTGCAGCATTTAAAATTAGTTTGTTTCCATGCAGCCACTTTCTTACGCTTTCCACCTCAGCATTCATGGACTTCATTATATCACTTGTTATAGCAATTGTGGAAAACTATGGAACACATCCAAGTATCATTAGAATACAATCATCAGTTGATAGCACCATTAACTTTTCATTTAGGAAGATCAAAATTTAAGAAATGCTATCACAATTGCAAAATTTAGATCCTAAGAAGAGTGCACCACAAGAGGCAATCATCCCAAAGATATCAAAATCTAATGCAGACATGCTTTGCTTTCATCTAACAGATCGTCTTAATGGTTTTATTGAGGCTAGCAGTTACCCAAATAGCATGAAAAGTGCTGACATGACTGTCATACTCCTAATTTATAAATGTAAGGATGGAGCTATACATGGAATATTAGGACAGATAAAGTAACTTGGGAAAGTACTTGTATCTTGTATTAGGATGTCTTACATTTCGCTAATTGGTTGGTATATTAGGTATTTGGATGGTATATTAGGTATTTGGACTCTCAAGGCTTGCGAAGGGTTAAGAGGGCCATCTCATAGTAGTTACTCGTGAGATTCATCGAGGGCTCGACTGGAAATGAGCCAACAGAATCATTATAGCTGCCAGGAAATGTAAGCATATGTGTATATCGTTAGTTTCTATTCATTAAATTGTAAGACGCAAGTATATGTCCAAAAGTATTTTATATTAGTCGTGTAGAAATAAGTTAGGTTAGATATCAGTAATACAAATGTAGTAATTCCGTAAAGCTAGGCACACCATAGGAAACCCCATAATAATGACAGTGCATTACGCGGCATTCCATTCTATTGTTTAAGGATTAAAGGATATTTACCCTTGAGTCATACACGACTAGTCTAGCTTTAATAGAATAAACTTAGCATTACTCTTGTATTGTATTTTATGCCGAGTAACGATTACTCTATGTCCACAAAAAATGCTGATGCATCCTAAATCAGTATTTCTATATTATTTAAGTGCACCCCTCGAGGAAGAACTCGAAATGGAAGTTAGCACTAGGATTATGGAGAACGAGAGGATTAAAATTAGAACTATGTGAATCATAAATTAGAGTTCCTTGGTTCAATGGCAGGGACGCCAGTCACCTAGCCGAGCCATTTGTAAAGTAAAGTTGGAATGAAGGTAAAAGTTAATAGCTATTAAACTGTCTACTCTCTCCACTACGATGCTAAGACCGCTCGTGCATGAAGTAATCCTGACAGAGTATAAAATTTCCCACAGAAGAAGTGCATCCAAGAATTTCACGACTACGACGATTATGATTATGATGTTCCAAACGCCATCTCTTTCATCTCTCTATATCTGCTTCCTTCCTAAATTTCACACAACCTCAATCTTTAAAAAGGGTGATGACATGAACAAAGTGAAGTGTAGTCCAATAAGCCTCCTTCCAACAATTGCCTAAATTTTTAAGCGTTTAATTCATGGACAACTACTTGAGTATATTTCATGATATTTGTAACCACTATTAGGGAGATTTAGACAAAGATACAGCACACAGCATGTCTTGCAAAAAACAGCATAGATAATAAGGGGCTTGCTGGGGCTGTTTTCATACCCTTCGGTGCTTTTCATCCTTACATGTTAACAAGTCAAGTAAAGGGTCCTTACACAAGAGCAACCTTATTGGATTATTCTAGGGATTAAGCTAGTTATCACCATTTTTGTCCATGTGCTTGGCATTTTTGAGCTCTTTACTAACACGTAAGGATGAAAAGTACCGAAGAGCAGCTTTCTAGCATCAACCTACTTACAGCTTTGTTCTCTTGTCCTCACAGATTATGACACTCCCTATCCTGGATTAATGAGGTCCTACTTCATTGGTAACGATTGTTAGCAATAGCATTTCTGCCTCTTTGTTAATAAACAGCAGTTGCAGTAGTTATATTTAGTTGTTAACTTCGATCTCGCTTTATACATTATATTTAGACTGCATTCAAATAACGCTTAGACTCTTTCAAGCAATTTTTTGCGGAATATTTAAAATGATATGTGAAACAAATCTAACTTTCAAAAAATAGTGGTGCAAACTTATGGGCAGGTGTTAGCGATCTTATTCTTGGTGTGTTTAGAAGTCATTCAAACAGTACGTTGAGGTCGGGGGAGGGGTAGATGAGTATGTACCTTTTGTGACAAACTACTACGAGAACTGTAGGGGTAACGCCAAAAGTTAGGTGCAATAGTTCTACTTTTCACTGTCTGGTGGTTGCTTACTAAAAATCCGAAAATAAACAAAAACTTGAAGACTCTATGGAGTTTAAATCTTGCAATAAGTGGCTGATAAACTGTGGCTGTTAAAGGCTTCTAGATTCCTCGACAACTGCTTGGCCTTCTTTACTTACGTCTTCATTTTGAAGTTCGTTTAGCATTCATGAGTTAGTTAGAGAAAGATGCTCGTATGCAAGGGCCTAAAGTGCTCAAAAAATACTATGCTCATGGGCAAAAGATCTGATAACAAGCTTAATCCCTAGCGTTTAGACGGGGCCGACCGAATACTTGGTAGGCCAAATATTTTGCCACTTAGACCTAGCAATCACACGGGGGGCGGCTAACCGACCTCAAATTAGGTCGCTTAGACGTGCAAATATTCGGCCACTTAGGAAAGAGACCTTCTGTGGAACTTGGCCGAACGTCGGTCAAGTTTGCGAACGACCCCGAGTGAACGGCTTTGGCCGGTGGAATATTTGCATGGTACCACAAAGAGGGTGTCAATATGCGATTAAGAGGCCTTTAGTAAGTGACAGATTTTTTAAAATGAGCTTTCGCTCCAAGAAAGTTGCGAGCGGTTTGCCGTGTTACGTTTCTCAACCTTTAATGGATAAAAAAGCACGGGTAAATGATATCGTAGATTAATTTAAACTCTGATATTGGCTTTGAATATAAGTTGCGACAATTTTGTTATGCATTTACGAAAAATGGCCTAGATGAAAACCAGCGTAGCAGAAACTACAGAAAAAAACCATTTGTGAACATTCAACTCAAAAACTGAATCATTCAAAAGAAGAATCAATTCAAATCAAAATCCTTTAGAGAGCTCTCTTTCAATCCAGTCTCAGTTGAATTCAACACAAACACCATTACAAATTGGGGGCTGCTCAAAGAGTGCAGCTTTTATTGTGTGCAGAATGTTCTTCAAATCAAGAACTGTAAAACATCTAATATGGATGGGTACGCCAGAGAAGTGTACGAAAATTTTGGAACCACTTGCGACTTTGTACATTTTAGAGCCTCTGATGTCGGTCCATAATTATGCTTTTATCAACGGTTAATTTGCAAAATTTTATATTTTAGAATGCAAAAGGTGAAAGTTGAAGAGTTTCTTAAAGTCATGGGCATTTTCTGCAATGTTTATACATGCGTACCAACACTTTTTGAACGGCAGTGTAGTAAGAGTAGTAGGTATTGCTTCGATGGTTACTATACTCTCAGATAACTTCCATCATATGCTGTCGTCAGCCCAAATAAAATGCATTTCACTTTCTTTATCTTTCATACACCAGTTTCTTACGTTTTGTAAACTCGTCTGATTCATTGAGAGGAAGTGAGAAGGATGCTACTTTTGTTTACAATAGATTTGGTACAATGCATACTTTGCGCATGTCATAAACTAGTCTGACCGGCCCCGTGTGAACGCAATGCCTAAGTGACCATTTTTTGGTCGGCTGCTTAACCCAACCTAATATATTGTCCGTTCAAATATTTGGCCTGCCCCGTGTAAACGTAGCCTAAGGTTGCTAGTGTGGAAGGGCCCTTATGTGCCTATAATATCCAGCAGAAGTGCATGACAAATAGCTATGTACTGGAGATTAACAGCTTTGTTCTTTATATTTATAAGCAAATGCTGCGAGGTCTGTGTGAAAAGAAGTCTTGTATGAATTTGAAATGTTTTCATGGCTGTATTCAATTGACACGGTAAAAGGAACGATGGTTGCCTACGCCACAAATTACAACAAAACTTGTATTTTTAAGCAGGTGTTTTAGTTTTGTCCATTACGTCAAGGTCTTCCATAGAGATATTCGGTTTCTATTCACCTCAAAACTTATTTACACTCAGAGGCGGCTCGTATATATGGGATTTATGGGCAGCCCCCCTCTGCCACCGAACAATAAATCAAAAGAAAAACTGTGTAATTACGTTATGACAATGAGATGAATTATAAATTGTGAAATCCTTGCATGTTTCATCAGGCATTAATGGGCGCTAGATTAGAGTATTTCTCATTTTGTTGACTTGAGCCTCGTACATAAGCTTTTAAAAAATGATGTCACATTCAGGGCAAACTAGATTCTTCCCTTGAGTTTGGCTACCTGACATGCGCAACAGTAAGGATCAAAAGCGCAATGCCGACAAAGGAGGCATCCGATTGACTGAAATTAACGAAATTTGGGCAAAAGACATTTTGCCCTATAGCGACCACAACAGCTCTGAAAAATAAACAACATACAAGGGAAGTTCTCCCGAGCATACTAGTGCAAATTAATTCAATTAAACTACTCGCAATCTTTAGTAATACTTGCTGATCGAATAACCCACTCTTCAATACTACAATCTGAATTTTTGAACCTTTTGAAACTTTAGTCCTTTGAGAGTACAAGCTAACTTAGGAATTACTATGTCTAAAGACATACTCAGAATTCTTGTCAAACTCTCTAGAAAAGATTTTAACCAAAATGTAATTGATGTATTTTCTGAGAAATAGCAGAGCTAAGTCCGCCAAAACTAAAAGAAAATTAAGGCACTGGTAAAACAAACTTTGACACTTCCTACATCTACTTGCATGAACAATATTCTCTTTATATCATTATAAGAGAATATGCATAGATCATACCTTTTTTATCACATCCCTCAGAATGAGTGCATAAAATTTCAAACTCAGTTTCACAAGTAGTATCTAGCCACACTTAGTTTTATTCTAACCATCAGAAATGAAAGTGCTGCTTATTGATATGGTAATCTTTGGTCCAGGTTGAATAATAAGGAAAAATTTGTTTGCAAAATACCTCTTTCCCTACCCTTTTTGTCCACAATAAGTCAGAAAAAGTCATAACAGTATTTAGGGTGTGGCTCATAGAAATATTCCTACCATGCCTAACTTTTGAGCTTCACATTGCTCAGTTTTCATACTTCTCCGTTTTAGCAGATACCCTTATCATCGCTATTATAGCTGCCTATATGCAATAAAGAAAATGATCTAGAATACAGGATCTAAGTTAGGCCATATATTTACAGAATAGTTTATACAATGAAAAGACATATATCGTAAATAAAAAAACACTTAACATCAGACTTTTCGTGGCAGTTCCCAATAATCTTGGACCCATGAACCTTGCTATACCTGTTCCATAATTTGTGTTCTAACTTTTGGTAGGCTTTGATGGCTCAAGTATCTTATTTGAAATGTTTATCTCTTTTCCTCAAAATAGAATTCAATCGACTTCTTGCTTAGTAAATCTCAATCATAAGCAATTGTAGGTACAACTGCTGCATTGATTTTGAATTATTGTCTTCTAACAATGTCTCTAAATGATGAGCGTTGTCTTCGTATCCAACCCTAAATGCCCTTTCGTGTATCTTATTTATTTAGTTATCAATTTTCATAGCATGGAACACCCATATCAATGGAAAGTAGCTGAATTATGACATTCGCCAGTGGTTTTATCTAGTCAGAATTCTATAAAAGTCGAAATGTGGGGTAACGTAGAAGCCTTGTATCTAATTATTCATAGCAATATCTATTCAATCTCATCTATTTAAGTCTATCCGATACCTACCTACATACCTGACAAGCATTGATAGACAAAATTGATGAAGAATTATTGTAAGAAATAACTAGATACAAGGCTTTACATCAAAAATTTACTAAGAAATTGAACTTCTTCTGATCGTTTTCTCACAAAATGTCTATATCAAGATATATTTATCGACTTTCAATTCCGTGTAACTTTTAGAATTCAAGGCTAATAACTGAAAGGTACCTTGATCTTAGCTTTGTTTGGTATGTTCGACTTTAATTTCGGACGCATAAACTGCTACAATGTCATCGTAGATGCATATTTTGGTTCAAACGTTAACAAGAGAAGTTCCAAGATAAATCCATGTGAGACTCCTTTTGAACTTACTACCATGTGCTAAACGAATCATCCACACGATTTTACTCATTGTCACCATTGCGGCAAATAGCTATGAATCTGTATAAAGGCACTTCTGCTAAGGAGGTGGAAAGCAGTGGCATTAGAGACCATAACATAATACGTCGACAAATCTAGAAACCCTCAAGCATCCACCATCCAAAATAGTTCTCCGACAAATGGAATTGGATGATACTTTCTCAACATAGCTTCAAACAACACAAAAATCTATCTTCGGCAAGTCAAAATGCTGACAAACTCTTTTCATACTGGGCTAACGATGGATTGTTTTTGAACTTGGAATGGGCAATTGCACCCCATGACATCTCAGTAAGGACACTCCTGGCCACAAACACGCAAAGTTGCTTTCAAACATTTATGATCAGTGGCAAAATTTACAAGGAGCTAGGGGAAGAAAGTTGGAGCCCAAATTCATGCTTTTGTTGGAAAGTTAAGCATTTTGAATGAATTATGACACATATAGTTAACGAAAAGGATCTTGTTGTTGGCATTACATATGGTAGCGGTTTTCACATGCTTTCACTTTGAAAAATGTTTTCTGATGCAAAAGTTTCTCCACTTTGTTTGTGTTCCCTCATAGTGCATTATCGTACACGTAGCCATTGCTAGCTTATTTCTGATTTGAATAACCAGTAATAATTACTATGAGCAAAAGAGAGGAAAAAGTAGCAATCTCCATGTCTGTGTTTAAAGTAATTGCTTCCTGTGAGTGAGTAACTATCGCATGAGAATCGATGTAGCCACTGAGCAATCGAATCAATAGTTGATCTTAGAGGTTTCAGCTGTGCAATAACATAAACAAAGGCGGCTGATCGTGAACATGAAAGATCGGCCATGGACATCAAAGTTACAAAGTCATTTAGATCATCAAAATCATCATAATTATCAAATGATAAAAAGACTGATACTTACGTAGCTTGATTTCTTTAATTTCTCTTACTTGCAGTAAGCAAAATTTGCTCATCTGAACCTCAGACTTGGGAATGTCAACTTAAATATTAATGAAGCTCTGTTTGTATTTTGCCAGCTTCAGGTTGTATTATTCAAAATAGGATATCATAAAGAGAAAATTATATTACAAAAGATGAATGATATTATTTTCAATTCAATGCCAACAATGCTATGATATAATCATACAAGTGTGTTGTACTTAAACTTTTTCATTGAAGTTCAATGATTCCACCCTCTTAACTTCACAACCCGTTCTTAAAACAAATTTCCATACAGTGGCAGGCACATTGCTTGGAGAGGGAGTGGGGTGAAAGAATCATCATTGTTGTAAATGAAGTCACAAAACGGTGAATTTGCTTTTCGAGAAATTTTTAAAGGGCAAGAAGTACCCCTATTACCCCTTGAAGTGTCCACCTCTGTTCACAGGAATTTCAATTCGATGTCAATAACAACCGATGTTATTTGATATTAGGCTACGACGTGTAACGCCTGTAGTTGCGGGCGCAATGGTTCACGTTGATTATACTTGGAGGCAACCTTAAGCATAGACCTAAGGACTAGGCTAAAATCATAATACTCTTTCACGTTTCACTTTTTCTGCAACCCGAAGATTAATCGTAGATCATTACGCACATACGCATTGGTTTCAAAAGTATTGCGCAGGTTGTTCGAAATAGCTGCTAATGAATAAAGATTTTTTCACAAGTTATCCATAACCATGTGTTCTACTTCATTATCATATTCCCTTGACCACGATTTTGGCGGCAAAATACAGATAAATGTGATGGTGTGAGTTTTCATTATGCGCATACATTGACATATTATTGATTTATTCAGGTATTATTCATAAAAATGTTTAAGGAGGATAACCCTTTAGCCGCTACTGCTTTACAAGGAACCATCCATTTAACTACAACATGCATCATACAAAAGTCTAAAAACAAAGTTGAAAAACCTAATTATGATTGCAATAGGGATCATCGATGATAAAGAAAATAAACTCCTATTTCCAATAGAGTACCGAAGTGTGATGTCACGAAAATAGTGTTTTTGGAATATTTTAATTTTGGCTCTGGATTCTAAAAGAGCACTTTAAAATAGTAATGAGTGACAAATTTCAGCTTGATCTGAAAATTAATGATAAAACTAAAAGGAATTGAATGCTGACTTAGTTCCATCAAACCACTGTATTTTCAACATGGCTCCAAAAGTTATGAACCAGGTCGACAATACAGTGGTTTTTATGGCAAGGCTTGTTTCAACAAATTTTTCATCCAATTTTGACACCATTCACCTAAAACTTTCAACACATGCCTCTTTCACTCCACATAGTCAAAATATCAAAATTCTAAGAGTATATTTTACGACGTCATCACTTCGGTACTGCTTTGTGGCGTAGTGCTGGCTCGTGCAAAAGACGTTTAAGTGAAAGTGGTGACATCACAGTGAAGTGTTTGGGCGAAGACGAGGTGATATCAAAAATGGTGACGAACTTCGTTTAAATTGTCATGTTTAGGTCATGCACTAGCTTTCATTGACCAATGATGATGCAATTCATTATCCTATTGGAAAAAATTAATAGTTGATGCTAGACATCATGTTGGAAACTAAAGTTAATTTGTTAAAAACCACATGCCTGCAACGAAAAGTCATCCTTCTCTTCTTTGGCCTTGCAATGTTGTCAATAAGCTCGTCGATTCCTTCAATGAACGTAAAGACTAAGCTAGGCCTAATATCGTCACTTAGAGTTTCTCTTGAGGAGACGGATTCTTTCAGTAAACTGTCCTCTTCATACATCATTCTTCAAGAGCTGTCTGGTGTCAGAAATATCTTATCTCAAAAGTAAATGGGGATGATTTCAAATTCACAATTGGTCAAAGCTTTAACGTTGAGGTGGATGCCTCAGTTTTTACAGTTGAGAGGTGAATGGAATTTCTCGGGACTGGTTTCAGCTAGCCCTAAACAACGCAATGGCGATGTGACATACACCAATCAGAGGGTAAAATTAAGGCAAAAGGTCAGCATCTAGCTTCAACCTGATTGGAAGACTTTTATAGCAATCTCCCTAGCCACAAATACGCGGGGTAATAGTATTGAGCCGCGGTTTTAACTTCCCGGTAAAAAAAGTAACAGCAAGAGGAAACAAAGCTCCGATCGATTATTAGATTATGGAAGTGCAGCAGAAAGAACTCAAATCATGGGTGTTCGAGGATACTGTGCACCAGTGGTGCCATCTTAAAATTGTATCAAGGGGGCTATAGTGTAGGAAATACATGGACCACGCCCTTGATCACACCCATTTTTTTTGAATGCATGACAGTGATTTACTTGTCGCTGCTCTCCATGTGAATGCATTGAAAGAGGAGAAAGCCTATCTTTCAGCTTTTCTTGTTTTGGATCACTGCCTTTGCATACCAGCCGTAGTAGTTACTCAAAAGTACCAACTTAGTTGCCCTATCGTTAAGCATCTATACTAGTGGGGAATAGTTAATATTGTGAACTAACGAGAGAGTTCATTAGAATTTCTGATTTAAAGGGATCAATATAATTTGACAAGTGTGTAATTGCATGAATCTTTGGATTCGCCTATCTGCATAAGTCCTCAATTTGCTTTTTAAAATTTAACATCTTGTGGAAAGTTATTCCCAGCAACCTTTCATAGTCACTTTCCTCAATTTCTGATTTCCAATCGTGATTGTCATTTCTGTATTTCTATTCCCAAATGCCATAAAATGGCATTTGTCATCATTGAGTTTCAAAAGGTTATCAGAAAACCATTTTACAATCACAGAGCTGTCATCTTCTAATTGCTGGATGACAATTCCGAGGTCTGAATAGCATGCAAAGACAGTAGTACCATAGCATGGTTGCACATGTTTGTGGTTTTCATACCAGAAAATTTTGCTTATAAATAAACTATATAGTAAAGGCCCTAGAGCTGACCCTTGTGGCACTCCTATGTTTATTTGTTTCGATGTACTATTTTCAGCTGTTAGTCTTTACTCGCTGTATTCTATTTGTGAAGTAGCTTCTTATGAGCTGAAGAGCACCCGAACTTGGTCTATAGGCACTAAGTTTTGCTAACAGAAGACTATGGTTTACACATTTAGAGGCCTTTGAAAGATCCACGAAAACAGCCCCAGCAAGCCCCTTATTATCTATGCAGATTTTTGCAAGACATGCTGTGTGTTGTCTCCTTGTCTAAATCTCCCCAATAGTGGTTATAAATATCATGAAATACATTCAAATAATTTCGATGAAGTAAACGCTTAAAAATTTAGGCAATTGTTGGAAGGAGGCTTATTGGTGTATAATTCACTTTGTTCATATAATCATCCTTTTTTAACATTGAGGTTACGTCAGCATTTTTCATGCTATCCGGGAAACTGCTAGCCTCAATAAAACCATTAAGAAGACCTGTTAGATGAAAGCAAAACAAATCTGCGTTAGATTTTAATATCTTTGGGGGGATTGATTCTTGTGGTGCACTCTTCTTAGGAAACCACAACTGCAACTGCAATTCTGTATCTGTAATAGCATTTCCGTAAGTATGATCTTCCTAAAGTAAATAGTGCTATCAACTGATGACTTTATTTTAATGATAATTGGATGTGTTCCATAGCGTTCCACAATTGCTAAATTTATATCGTCCATGTGATCCTTCAAAGGCTCTTGCTCGTGTATATCTGTTATATCTAAAAAGTCGGCGATATTCTCAAAATATTTTGTGAGAAACTTCAAGTTACTATGTTAAGACTTCTGCTTTACAAAAGAAATACCAAGCAGTTCGAAAACGCATCTAACTGACAACAGTCTTCAAATGGAGTACATGTGAAAATACCGTCAAAGTCAACGCTATCAGCAAGATTCCTTTCGCTACCTTAGTGCATGTGTCAATTCCTACAAAAGGCTAACTTTTTCTATAAAAGCGTGATTGGAGAGTTGAGCCTACCTATGTCCCTGTAATTTTAGCACTGATCACCAATTTTTAATAGTAAAGTCTTACCTGTGTCCAGGAATGGTGCTAGAGGTATAATGGGGACAGCTGCTCTCCCAAAAGTCCAAAAGACGCTCCGTTGGCAGCCCAGTAGTCCAATGGAAAGGGTTTCTTGGCGCTCTGGGTTGTCGAAAGTACTATACTACTGTTTGATGTTATCTGGAAAAATTGTCTACTAAATCATTTCGGTTGCAAATGGTTTGAAAATTGCGAGCAATTGAGCTTTTTTCTTCATTTGTCTACCACATTATGTTCTGGTATCTAGCACTACCCCGTTGTATCGCTCTAGTAGAATACCTTAACACGGGTAATGGATTTTAGGTAGGACATACAATTTGTTTTCATCAGAAAATGCATATTGCACTCCCCTCAGTGGAGACAAAGTCTCCTCACAACATCCAGTCCCAAGTCATTTAATGCAAATTTATGTTATCTAACAATCCTCTAGACTTGAGCAGGTTGTGTCAATGAAATTCCACGAGAAAGAACAAAGACCTCTACCCCCATGACAACGTAACCGTAAGTAATATCAATAGTATTCTTGAATCTGGTGTACATAGCGTAGCTCTCAGAATGATAGCCAGGAGGATCAAAATTGAAGATAAAGTAAAGAGAATAGCCAGTCTCATTTCATTTTAAGATTTCCATTGATACATTCTTTATTAATTCACGCACCAGTTACTAAAAAGGCATATCTATTATTGACATAATCAGGTTGTCATAATGAGAACGTTTCGGAATAGCTTATCCTATATTCAGCAAATATTAATGAATAAACGAGTATTTTCATAGATAAGTCAATTGAATGAAATTCACAAGCCAAGGACGAAGGTGAGTAAGATGATTAAATAGGCGGAAAATGCCTAAAGAGGGAGATATATGAAGGCTAATAAGAAGAAAACAGGATGAATTGCCTAAATATGGATACAACCATTGAGGTAAACAACATAACATCAAAAGAAAAGGCCTGCAGGGGTTAGAAAAGGCACAAGGGTATTCTGTTTAGCTTAGTAGTGTATTTCGTTCTGTAGCACTAGTCCGCAAAGTATATAGATTAATTAACTTTTGTTACATTTGCAATTCAGGACTGGGTACTAAGTTGGGCCATAAGTAGTTGCATTACCATCTGTTTATAGGATAAGGATAGATCAAGAGTGAAAAAACCCGAGTTTTAGCAAATATTGTGAGGGTGTATCGAGACAATTAATTAATTCGGTACATTTGGGGCGACCACAAAAGGACAAACTAGAAAACATGACAAAAGAAACAGAACAAAGCACTAGTTCAACTTCAGATGAGTTAGAGGTGTCAGTTAAAGAATAAATCGGTAAGTAAATTGTCAATTTGAAATACTTTGCTGATCAAACAGATAAGTTGTTAGAAGGTAAGGATTTTAAGGAGATTGAGGTTGTAGTTTCGCAAAAGGAAGAAATTCATTGGAAATTTCAACTTTATTTCTACAAGTTAAGGAAATGAATTTAGATTCAGTTAAATCAGCTAGAGTAGTGAGACAATGGATGAAGGAAGAAAAGTAATAATTTCTAAGAAAACTTCAAGATAAGGAAAAGCACATTGCAGTACTAAAAGAGAAGGAAAGCAAGATGAAGAAGAAGAAAATAGATGCAAAGACAGAGAATTTGATCTACAGGTAAGGAGATTCATAGAACACATAGAACAGCAAAAGCTACAGGCAGAGTTTGAAAGAAAGTTAAGTGAGGAAAAATATGAAAGAGAACAGCAGCTATTGGAGCACAGAATGAAAGCTGAGCTGAGATTAACTGAAAGGAAGTTAGAGTTAGAAGCTGCACCAAGATCAACATACTAAAAGTTATCTGAGCTAAGAGTTACACAGTTTAAATAGACTAGGACAGATTTGATGAGATTTAAAAATCTGTTTACGACTCAAATATTGAGCAAAGGGTTCAGTGATGAAATCAAATTTGGTGGAACTTTCTGGATAGCAAATTTCCTGCAATTTTTTAAAAATATTTATAAAAATATGAAACATATTTTTCAAAAATGTGAAAAGCAAACTGACCCTTAGAATGGGCCGGAAAATAGAGATTAAAAGCAGCCAACCTAGCCAAAATGAAGATATATATATATATATATATATATATATATATATATATA
>OLMO02000277.1:9408502-9462764 GCA_900291935.2 Cassiopea xamachana
ATATATATATATATATATATATATATATATATATATGGATTTACTCAGAAAAACACTCCTATGACGTTTCGCTTCTCGCTTCTTCAGATATCTCTTTAAGGCTCTTTCTCCACTTTCATCTTTAGAGGCTAGTGTCTTATTACTTTTGGCTTAAGTTTATTACCCTCAGGGGGTGTTCTACATTTATCATATTTCTCCGCTCTTCCCGTCTTCTCCCTCGGGCCCAGCTGGACAGGTCTATGCTTTGTTGCAACGTGTTATATTAATAGTGTAACGTAGTCTATAGGGATGTGAGTGTATACATATAGATTTTATATATTCATATGCTCCTGTATAAGACAAGTAATTTCTGATGAAGCGATAAGCGAAACGTAAAAGAAGTGTATATATATATATATATATATATATATATATATATATATATATATATATATATATATATATATATATATATATATATATATATATATATATATATATATATATATATATATATATATATATATATATATATATATATATATATATATATATATATATGTATATGTATATGTATATACATACCTATATATATTTACATATTCTAATCAGTAATATGTGCATATGTTTCTAATTTGTTATGTATATATAATCTAAATGGATGAGCAATGCAAAGAAGAGCGACATGGGTTGGCAGTAAATGGATCGTATCAATTTTTTATAATAATATTTACACAAGTCTTACACGATTTGCAAATTAATTATTTCACAACGTTCTCGGAGAGGAAGTATTGCGACCATTACGTGCACTGTAGCTATTTTGATTTCCAATTTGAATAGATAGTGAATTGCATTTAAAGATTCCGAAGTTGTGGTAAGCTACCATGCTGCCATTGTTGCAAATGGCAGCCTCACGCAAAGGTGATGCCGAATCTCGCTGCTGATATATAAGTGCAGAAGAATGTGGGTGGGAGAATGGGTCGAGCTTCGACGAAATGAAAAAGTACTATATATCCTTGCTCGGTTGATAATACCCGCGGAGCACGTGGTTGACTTGTTGAACTGCGAAGGAGAGATTGAAAGAAGACTTAGGATGCCGCGGTGACACTTACTGAGATAGCGTGACAAGTATAGGGTGATGTGGACATTACGACTCTTTCTACCGATCGGGTGCTGAACGGGGCGTTTTGCTGTTGTGCATCACTGTAGTATCAACGTATGTTTATGATATAGTTAAGTGATGTTACATCCTATGTTACGAGATCGTGATCCATCCATTATATGGGTTATATTGCAGCATTTCTCTTTCTGATGATAAAAATATGCACAAGGCATGTTGTAGATTCGATGGCTGGAGGTGAATGGGAGCGTCCGCTACTCTGCATTGACGTACAAGCATAGGTTTGTAAGGGGATACGTAGTGCGGTAGAATATGCAAATTGCAAGGATGTGATTACGGTGGTATAATATATCGAATTGAAAGGAAGTGATCAGGCGCCTGCAGTGATAATAAATACATATATGCATACATAGCCACGGGTATGATATACATCCTTTCGACACCAATTGATGCCTGCGTAGAGTGCAACATTCCAGTCGTTGGCTTTCTTTTCTCTCAAATTGACATAATTACTTCTACAATGAGTTTTCTAAGCTAAATCTTTATAGATGACCCTTACATCTGCTTCTACTCTTTATTCCCATCAGATATTAGAACCTCCTTTCTTACGTGAGGTGAAAACTGTAACCAGAAAGAGTAATTACTGATGTCTTTGAAGGGAAGGGTGTGCATTATCTATCGATACGACCAATGATTGGAAGGACTATGTACCGAAGGGAGGGGTGAGCAGTGTGCTAGTGATATAGGAGGGAGGGAGGGTTAATACTTGGATTTTGATTGTGCTGCTATGTTGATAAGCCAAGTGAGGTGTCAAGCAAATGTCTACTGAATGCTGAGGACATAGGCTCTTCCCAATGTCGTGGTATAGCATAGGGAACTGGTATGTAAGGTAGAGAATATAGCGCACGCATCGCCCTGTCGTAAAAACGCACTTACACCGTAAATGCTCTGTTTTCGTCCCTGCAGTTGCAGAAAGAGTATAATTTATGTAGCAGACAACTTACGGAATATTTTTGATCAAATTGTGTGGATGGATAAATTGTGATCATGTGTAGGCTAAAACCTATAGAAAAAGCAAAAACAGCTGCAATCGGAGTAGCGAAAGTGGCATAACTTCCAACTGAAAGTTATTGCAATTATGGTATCAATTTTAACTTCATCTAAAATTCACCTTATTTTTGGCCTAATTTCTTCCAACTTCAAATGGTCATATCTCTTCATCTAAAAGTCTTGCTTTCCTGAAATTTACTTTATTAACTATAACAAAGTATGCTTGTTGATAATAGACGACAAACATATACATTTTGTAAGCTTTATTTTTACGTATTTGCTCCGCCCCCCTGTTCTTCTTTCCAGACCTGTCCATGTTTCCAAGTGCATCCATCATTGATATTATTTCGGGCCTTTGGAAATCAAAATCACCTTGAAAAAAATCTCCGTTACACAATTATTAGATAAACTTTACAAATAGTGATTTTAGAAAACAAAGCTATTTAACAATGTTTGGATAAAATATTGAATAGTTGGCAAAGTGCTGACGTAGTTTCTCTAGTGCTGATAGCATTATTGAAAAGAAGGACAGTTCCATTTGCATCTCTCACATTGTTTTTCATTTAGGATCCGCATATATATTTTTAACAATTAAAATGCGCTATATTTCCACCCATCACAATGTAAAAACAAAGATATTGCTAGTATGATTATACGTATAACAATGGTAGGGAGAGTGGATAATTTTTGGAATACGTGCAATCACTTCGAAGCATACGAAATAGAAAGTTAATATGATATAGATTTAAGAAACGTTACTTGTTGTTCATCCAACCAATGTCTGCAATAGAAGCTGTGGCACTTTTTATCTATTTCTGTTGAATATGATGTTAATTGAAGACTTAAGTGTTCAAAAAAGTAGAATCATTATTACTTTCCAACTTTTACCCCTCCTTTCAGCATTGGTGATCATGTATTTGTTGAAGCGTCTTTAGTTGAAAATTCTGTTTGGCATGTCCTCAGGTGTGGGAAAGAGACTCTTTTCTCACTCGATTGAGAAATGTCCTCATGTATTATTGCAAGTTTGCTTGGAACAGCTGAATGTGCAGCTTTGGCATGGTTCACTTCTGAAAAATATTCTGTAGATGGATCTATGTTAACTTGAAACAGCAATTTCCTCAATTTTGGTCCAAACAGACAAATCAGTGTAATAAATGCAATGGTTATAATAAACCCAGAAATCACATAGTTTGTGACAAAAATGTTATCTTTATTGAGTTCCAGTAACAGCAATAATGGGATGAATATTCCCCATAGAAAGCAACATATATACATCGTTATACCAATGCTGTAGGCCTCATTAAAATTGGAAGGAAACTTTCTCGTCTTAAAAGCATACACCGTGCATATGGCAGTCAATACAAAACATGGTATTAGATTCAGCAGGACATTGAATGCATCAAACTTACATGCAACTGCAATCTCGCTTTCATTCTTTATATTCTGCTTGATAACTTTTGGTGTGTCTGCAACCAACCACATGATGCCTAGCAATAACTGGATTCCAATTAGGCCAAGGCAAATAAGTATTTGTGACATGGAACCCACTAGCATTGGCTTGGTAACCGACGTCTTGGAGGCCTTGAAAATCCGATGAATACGATTGGTTTTAAGCATTAGAGGTGTGTAGCAGCCAGTAAGACTCAAGCCAACTATGAACCTTTGAAGACCGCAAACAATTTTAGATGGTTTGACTAAAAACACGACTGGTGAGCTAAAACAGATGTATAGGAAGAATATTATGATGAGACTGAGTTCACGGCTTGATGCTTTGACAATTCTTGAGTTTCTGAATTTGAAAAATATAACAAAGATGGCAGTGTTTGTAAAAATCCCAAAAGAACAGCCAAACAGGATAGTGGAACCAACAACATCATTCATTTTTATGAATACTGTTGGCAATGGCTTACAGGTTTGGTCAATCTGATGTGCTCTTTCGTAGAATCCACATTCAACACAAGTATTATTACGAAGAACCTGAGAATGAGTGCACTTTTGGCACGTGAAACAGCAGATGTTGTTGTTGCTGCTTAGCACTTTCCGCTCCCCTTTGTTGCATGGTAACGAGCACATAGAAACAGGTTTTTGACCATCCATCCAATTTATTTTATCAATTGACAGGGTTAGTCTTCCATCTCTTTTTGTTAGGTTGTATTTCCAAAAGCCAACTTCTCTATATTTTGAACCGTCAAAGTTTAGTATCAAAAAGTCCCTATTATAGTATCTATGCTTATTTATATTTACTGAATTAGATAACTCTTTACAGGAGCTCTGTCCTCTTTTAAGATATTTGACAACACCTTCTTGAAATGCATACGATGTGTAAAGCTTGCTTTGAATACACGAATGTTGTCTTTTTGGACATGTCTCAAGAATGCTTCTGCGCAATGCACACGCTATTGCTTCCACGGCATTTAGGACTGGTTTTACTGTGAAATATTTCCTGGTAAAGCTGCTTCTTCTCAGATCTTCATTCCCAGTGCATAATGGCTTACTACTGCTGCCATCCATTGTTGTACTGCAATCGAACGTTTTGCTCCAAAACTCCCTAAACCACTTATAATTATTCGACTTCAATGTCATATTCATGAAGTGGTCCATAAATTCCTGGTCATACCAATCCCCATATTGTAATATAAGAGAACCATTCGCAGCGGCTTCAACTCCTTCAGTCATTTGCAAATTTGCATACCAACTTGTGCTTGATAACCAAGTCAACGAATTTATATTCTTAGCAGCCATTAAAAGACTTTTTGTATCTTGTGTGTTTGTAAACATTACTACAACTCTTGCTTTCTTATTCGACGTTAATTCTTTGACTGCCTCTTGAAACTGGAGGTCTTTTGGGTCGTCTGGAAGATCTACTCGCTTGGCAACACATTTGCTGCTCTTTTTTAACTTTTCGATGAGAATCTCCATTCCAACTCTTCCATAGCTCCCATATGAATTTATTGTTGATATGTAACTCCAATTGAAGTGGTTTATGATACTGATAAGTGCTTCAACTTGGAGGCGGTCTGATGGAATTGTTCGATAGAAGTTAGGGTACCTCTTTTTATCTTCAAATATAGTACTTGACGCAGAATTGGAGATCACTGCTGATTTGTAAGCACTGTGTACTGTAGCTGCAATGATAGCTTCATCTGATGTTGGTGGACCAACTATTCCAAAACAGTACTGATGTCTGATTGTATTGAAAAATGACCTGCGTAGCGTTGCTGCATTTTTGCATGAGTCTATAATTCTGTAACCCAGACGATATCCAAACAGGAATGAAGCATTTTTGCTGATTTTATTGATTGCATATCTCATGGCTTCGACGAGCACAATCCCATTGTCATATATTTGGGAACTGCAAAATGTTGGAGATGATGTATTTCTCGAATGCACTCCAAAATACCCTACAAAGTTGAAGTCACCTGCATCGTAGATCACATTGACTCCACTTCCTTCACTATCCACAGCTATAAGAGTAAATAGTCACATTGCATAGCTAAACATTTTTGATTAAGAGTTTGAAGTATAACTGGAACATAATTATCCTCTACGAATTAAGTTTGATGACATTTTCTTCAAGTTTTTATAGTTTCTCATTCATCTATTTTATAAATGACTTTATCTATTCTATGACTGACTTCATCTATTCTTAATTAATTCATTTGCTCTTTCTATGTACGGTCAGCTAATTGATATCGTATTTACACATCCACAGGCTATTCTGCATTCATATATTCACAGTTCTATTAATTCATTGCTACATTCATCAATGAAGTATTCAACCATTACAGACCTAGTGATACATAAACGAAGTTGCTTCATCCTTGCAATGCGATGCAAATGCAAAGCGCTTCATGACAACTTCCCAATTTAATAGCAGCAGCAATTTTACTGGAGGAGCATATTTTACGCAGTAAATTTCATTATTTTGCATTGTTAACACAAGGTATGTCAATATGCATATCGTTAGGTTTGGTAAATAGACACGTTTGACTTTAGAGAGATAAAATATCATATACGAAATGGCAAAATGAGATGTTATGTTAAGTATAAATTTAGTCAAGTCAAGTATACATTTAGCAGAGAGTTCTCTTTTTCGTTAGATTCTTCAATTTGGACTCATAACCTCTTTGAACTAGCTTATGATTTGTGAGTAATCTCTAATGCTATTTTCATGCTTAGCTGAAAATGAAAAGACCATTGTTCAACAGTCGGTTATCATGTTCCTTAGAGCAGGAGGCACCAACCTTTTTTAAGCCAGGGGGCTAACTTAATGTCATTAAGTAATACGCGCGCTACCGAAAGCATCCTTTAAGAAACTTTGAATGAATTGGGGCCATGTCCATGCACGAGTCACATTTCATTTGCAGCCAGGATTGATCTGTATGTTTCTTGATACCCTAAGAACAGACAATGTGCCGATATTGTCTTCTCTCTGAGTAAGTGGGTCAAAAAGCGGGGTCTGTTGGCTTGCCCCAGATAAATTTTTAAAGGTAACGCCCTTCAAAGTATCAGACATGCCTTTCTGCAGAATATAGTGCATTGCTTCATTAATATTCATGCTGAGAAGGAGAAACTGGTCCATCTACCTGGTTTCATCTAATCTTGAAAATTAAGAATAAAGAAAG
This sequence comes from Cassiopea xamachana, assembly GCA_900291935.2. NCBI lineage: Eukaryota > Metazoa > Cnidaria > Scyphozoa > Rhizostomeae > Cassiopeidae > Cassiopea > Cassiopea xamachana. The sequence goes on from OLMO02000277.1 coordinate 9,415,277, forward strand.
GAGAAGCTACGTCGATTTTTCGATGTTGCTGTTGAATGCATTGGCGTGCATGGGTGCATTGGCGTGCATGGGTTCATCGACCAACAGACTGACTTATGACAATCTAAATTTTGAAGAGAAATATTATTTCTAAGAACAGGACCCAGACTACTGGACCAAAAACCTAAAATTTTGCTTCACTGCTTGGCAAGGAAGAGGGCCTGCTGGACCAATGGTCCAGAATAACAATGTCGAAGATTCCCTGGGGCTAAACATTGTATCAAAATATATTTGATCACAATGCATTGTATATATGCGTTAGTTCTGGTTCTGTGCAAAATGAAAAAAAATACGGTCAAAGTGCAGCTTTTTCTAAGAGGATGCATTTTATCTGAATACTAGGGAGACCTATGGTATCCACTGCGAGGAACTGAAATGAAGCTCACGGGTGACCGAGTGCCCGTGGGTATAGGGTTGGTGACCCCTGCTTTAGAGTATTCCTGATTTTTTGAAAGAAAATGATACTTCTATAAGGGGGCATCGTCGTCCAGTGATGTGCCGAGGCACCTTCTGTTGGAGGGGGGGCGTTCTGACTTATTGACCAACTATTGTTACTAAATTATTACTAAAAAAGGGTCACAGAATATACTATGGCCACACCTTGCTGCCTGGCTAATTTTTGACCAACGTTCATGCAAATTTGAAAACATTGGGGGGCGCGACGCCCCCACCCCCTCCACTCCAAGCCCCCATCGACACGTTCATGGTATCGTCTCTAATAAAGAGGTTATTTATAGGATCATGCAACTTACGTGCTTCTATAAGAGCGAAGACTTGGGCACTCAAAATCATCAACCCGAAGAAAATGAAGACTGTTGTGTCATGCATCTTGACGCTGCCAAATGCTTCCATTTACCAACAGCAAAGTGTGTTCAGTCAATTTTGCTACTATGATTATTTTCAATCAATTTTGCTTAATTTTGCTGTAAGTGAAAATGAACAAAGTTAATAAATCTGAGGATCCGATTAAAGGAAGCAAGTGTGCATTCACATCAAGGTATCATAAGCTTAATTGTTTCTTTGTATCAATTCTCAATAGAGTTTGGCATCAGTAGACTTAAGGCCCTCCAACATTCGATTTTCACACACGGGTAATCTGATTCGATAGTGAACAGCTTTTGCATATTAAGGGACAGAAGCATCTTGTGACTAAAACCAATTTAGTTTAGTGTTATTTTGAACATCATAAACTATGCAAAAACTGCTCACTTCAACAGTGCTCCGCAACCTTTTACAACTCACGGCACGCTTATGAAAACTTGCTAAATTCGGCGGCACACTGCAATAAAATTTGTAACTGAAATGACGACAAGAATTGCAAAAAACAATTTTATTTACGCTTGTACTTCAATGAGATATCTTTGCTTGTTATTGAGTAGTAGTCAATTTGAATATTTTGTTATTAGTAACAAAGACGAAAAACATTTTGCAAAAAACAAGATCAAAATTTGAATAGCTGCATTAGAATTTGCTTACATTCTTCTTTGATGGAATTCCAAAATCTATCATGTTGAACTTCGCTGAATTTTATTCTAAGGATTCTTTCATTTCTCACATCAAAGAAATTTTCTCAAATACTATTTTCTCGAAAGGATTTCGGATCCAGTTAAATTTTTCAGTTTTAATTGCTAAAAATGCTTTTCATATATTTGCTGTATCAATGTTATGTGTTTTACGGCCAAATTTGAACGAAACCGTTTTCAACATTTTCTTGAAATGTATAGGTTATTGGAAACATTTTTTTCCAAAGATCATAGAATAAACTTATTTTGCCAGAGGGAGTAATAATTTTTGTTGGAACGCATGTTCGGATGTTTTCACGTGTTCCTTATACTTTTATATTGAGCCCATTAATGTGTTTAAATACCTCAGCCATGTAAGCAAGATCAGCAATCCAATGATCATCTTCAAGATGTTTATCCAATACATGCTTGTTCTGGTTTGATAAGAACTGCTCTACTTTGCAAATAGGTAGATTAACATCAAAACAGGTAGATTTGCATTCAAATTTACAAAGGATGGCAAGTATTTGGTAAAAGAAAAGAGAGCTTGAAGTTACTCTGCGGCACATTTGACGTCGTCTCGCGGCGCACTGGTTGCGGAGCACTGCGCTATAAAGTCAGATTGCAGCTCAATATCCAGTGTGTAACAGGGCTTTAAGGGATAAAAGAAACTGTTAAATAAATCAAATCAAATTAAAGAGCTATCAATACTCTACTGTAAAAATTTGGAATACAATTCCAACTGATATTAGGGAGCTCCCAACTATTAGTCGCTTCAAAAGAAATTAAAGGAGTTCCTAAAGAGCTGATCAAAAATATGCTTGGCCACTTAGAAACACGACCCCTTGGAAGAACAGCGTCCTAGGATATAACTTTAGGTACCTACTCTTTTATTTCCAAGTATTTAGACTATTGTAAATATCATCTGCTTGAAATTTTGTGTATTATGATGTAAAATAAAAAAGCTGAAGGGTAGAATCGTGTATAAATAATATATGATCATGATACATCATGTGATTTGGTTTATTCTGAATGCGTTAAAATATACAGAAACTGCTCATTATCGGATCAGATTATAACGAATAATGTTACGGATCAACCTTCTCTTTACACTGCTCCAAGCTGTCTGTGACTGTTTTTTCTCCTTTTTCGGAATACTTTCTGTACTTACTACAAATGTGACAGCTGTTGCACCGGAGCGGTGTAGAATGTCCAACAGTGTGACGCTTTATGTTACGTATCCATAGTGAAGTAAAGTTTAGTCTTTGCTTGCAAGGCTTTTAGTTACTGCGCACCACCTGTCATATAGTTCAGAGTTTACTTCTACCATACATATTTCAGAAAAAATGCTTGATCGAAATGAAGGAGTTGAAGTTTAATTTCTTCAGATTTTGGTATACCGTAAAAGCTGTAGCCCCGTGGGGGGTTTATTTATGTTTTGGAGTCTTAGAGAGGAGGCTTAATAGAGAAGGGGGCTTATTGATTACTCAAAGTAAAAGTTTCATGCAAATGTCCTTTTGCAGTCCCTGTGCACTACCTCCTTTGAGAAATTGTTAATAACGACTTCGAAAATATATTCACATTAGTCAATTATACTGTCCTCATCTTCATCTGAATCATTAGGGTGCGATAATCGTGGAGTATCTTCCATACAAATATTTTCCTCTTGGATTCTTTCGATAGAAGCAAGGTAATTCTGTACATCGGCCATGTTCCATTCACGTGGTCTCATCTGGCAATGCTACGCTTGAAAAACCCATTCAATCTTTCGCTTCATGAGAGAGAGGGCTTAACTGTTGGAAGTGATTTTTTTCGATACATTGTTATGTAAATGACTAGACTTTCTATTGTATTGTTTTGGGATTACCCCTTGTAGTTGTGTTGCTATTACCAACGTTTTAACTTTGCTTAGTCATTATGTTATCGCTGTGTTTACTTTAGGCCAGATTTACTTTAATATTCGTTAGCTTTTCGATATTTAATCAACAAAGGTTATGGGCCCAGCCCTGCTTAGATAAACGAATTTTAGGAGAGGAACATCGAGCCTCACAAGGCAGTTTTTTGAGCTAGGAAATCTAGAGACAAGGGAGCTTGCGACAGGAATTTAATATGTCGGAAGACAAGTGGACTTTGGAGCCTCTAGGAGACTCAGACTGGAGTAATTGGTCGTTTAAACTAAAGAACATTCTACGCGCAAAGGATTTGTGGGGATTAATCGATGGGTCAGATTTACTACCGGTAAATGATGCCAGTGAAGAAGTAAAGCAGAGATATAAACGGAATTGTAACAGAGCAATTGCAATGATAACAACGAACATCAGCAACTCGAAGATCTATTTGGTTACCTCTTGCGAGGACACACCTCAAGGAATATGGAACACTCTCAAAGAACATTTTGAAGGTAAAACCATAAGTTGAAAACTATTTCTTATGAAAGCATTTTTAAGCTTAAGAATGAAAGAGGGAACAGCTGTCATGGATCACATTAGGGAGTTAAAAGATTTAATTGACAAGTTGCGAGCCGTAGAGAAGTTAATAGAAGAGGAAATACAAGTGTGCATCCTTTTAATGAGTTTAACAGACAGTTTCACGCCATTGGTTACAGCTCTAGAGGCACGAGATGAAATACCAAAGCTTGATTTTGTTATCTTTATACTTGAAGATTTTGAGAGAAAACACCAGAGCGAAAAACAGTCCACAACAGGAAGTGACTCAGAATTGTGTGGTATGAAAGGGAAGTCGTCAAAGCAAGGTTACAGAGCCCCAACACAAAGGAGGAAGTTTAGATGCTTTAATTGTGGAAAGGAGGGGCATTTTAAACGAGACTGCAGAGCAGAAAGAAATCAAGGGACTTTTCAGCACAATGCTAAAATGGTAGAAACAGAAGGGCAAAGTGACACGTTAGGTGGGGCCTTTACAACCTTGATGAATGAGAAAATACAGGTAGCAGGGCTTTGGATTATTGATTCAGGAGCCACAAGCCATATGACCTGGGATAAAAGTTTGATAGAGAATTGTAGAGCATTTAGTGCACCAGAAGAAGTGAGATTAGGTGACTCACATATTTTAAACGCATATGGTGCTGGCACAGTACGAATCAGAACAAGGTTGGGAAACAAAGAACATAACTGTACCCTAAGTGAAACATTATTTGTGCCAAAGTTGGCTGTCAATTTATTTTCTGTGAATGCTGCAGACTCAAAGGGAAATAAAATACAGTTTGAAAATGGAGAGGCAAAGATTTACTCACCATCAGGAATCTTGCAAGCAACAGGAAGTAGTCATGGAAAGCTATATTATCTTCATTGTCAAGAGGACAGTATGAAGTGTCATATGAAGGATAATTGCAGCATTGTAAAAGAAAGCACCCAAGTGGGAGGACTAGATTTATGGCATCAAAGGCTAGGTCATGCAAGTCACGAGAGAATTTGTGATGCAGTAACCAATAATAAAGTAAGAGGAGTTCATTTGAAATCTGAAGAAATGAAGAAGGCACAGCCATTTTGTGAGCCATGTGTTGAAGAAAAGATGTCAAGAAAGCCATTCCCAAAAGCTGTCAACAGTAAAGCCAATGATGTGTTAGCCTTAGTTTACAGCGATGTTTGTGGACCAATGAATACAGAAACACTAGGTGGGGCACGCTACTTTGTCAGCTTTACAGATGACTATTCAAGGTATTCAAGGGTGTTTTTCATGAGAGAGAAAAGTGAAGTTATGAAGAAATTTATAGAATTTGAGGCAGAAGTTACAAATGAAAAAGGAAAGAGAATAAAAGCACTCAGAACCGACAATGGTGGAGAATATGAAAGTAAAGAATTCACAGATTTACCTCAAGAAGAAAGGAATAAAGCACCAGAGGACTGCCCCATATTCACCTCAGCAAAATGGTGTATCTGAGCGCCTTAATAGGACTATAGTTGAAATGGCAAGAGCAATGCTTGCCCAGGCAAAACTTCCAAGATCGCTATGGGGAGAGGCACTAAACATGGCAGTCTATATAAAGAATAGAATTCCTACCTGAGGAGTTGAAGGTGAAGTGAGTCCATACGGGAGATGGTATGGTAGAACACCTGATATCAGTTATATGAGGATATTTGGCTGCAATGCGTATGCATACGTGCAGGACAAGCAAAGAGGGAAACTAGATTCAAAAGCTGAGAAGTACAGACTAGTGGGTTACTCTTTTCATTCAAGAGGTTTCAGACTGTACAATGAAGCAAAGACACAGGTTGTTGTCAGAAGAGGTGTGACTTTTGATGAAAGTATTGTGCTAAGAAAGGAGATCTGGGGAAGAGATATTGAAGCTGTATGCGCTCCAGATGAAAATGAAAGCAGTGATAAGGAAGTTAGTGGGAGTGTATCAATACCGTTTATCTTCATCAGAATCAATACATCGAGAATCTGTTAAAGAAGTTTAATATGGTAGATTCAAAGGTTATGGCAACGCCCACTGATATTAATGTCAAATTATGCAAAGATGATGGTGTCAGTCAACCAGTGGATAAAGTACTGTATCAATCATTGGTTGGTAGTCTGTTGTACGCTGCTATTGCTACAAGGCCCGACATTGCTTATGCAGTGGGAGTAGCTGCACAATATTGTAGCAGTCCGAATCACAGCCATCTTACTGCCGCAAAACGCATCTTATGTTATCTCAAGGGGACCACATGTTACGCCTTATCATACAAGAAGAAGGACGAAACTCTTGTTGGATTATCTGACTCAGAATGGGCTGGAAACATCGACGATCGTAAATCGATGACTGGAAATTTATTTCTTTATGGAGATGGAGCAATTAGCTGGCTCAGCAAAAAAGCAGCCTGTTGTTGCGTTATCGACTTCGGAAGCTGAATATATTGCTTTAAGCTATGCAGTGCAAGAAGCCATATGGTTAAAGTCATTATTGACCAGTGTTGGCGTTGTGGTTGATAAGCCAATTATCATCAAAGAGGACAATCAAGGAGCCATTGCGATAGCAAAAGACCCTGTTAAGCACACTCGAGCAAAACATATTGACATTCGTTTTCATTTTTTGCGTGATATAGTTAAGCTTCGCGACATTGAACTCGGATATTGTGCGACCGAAAATATGACTGCGGATATACTAACAAAGCCAGTCTCTAAGAATAAATTTGTAAAGTGTCGAGATGAGATGGGACTCAAAGTTTATAAGAAGAACTGAACAAATCAAGTGGGAGTTTGTTGGAAGTGATTTGTTACGATACATTGTTATGTAAATGACTAGACTTTCTATTGTTCTGTTTTGGGATTACCCCTTGTAGTTGTGTTGCTATTGCCAACGTTTTAACTTTGCTTAGTCATTATGTTATCGCTGTGTTTACTTTAGGCCAGATTTACTTTAATATTCGTTAGCTTTTTGATATTTAATCAACATTAACTGCATTTTTTACTTGAAAAGGGGCTCATTAGAGAGGGGGGTTATTAGAGCAATTACAGTAATACTTTCCTTAGCACAGCACCGTAAAGTTGTTTGATTTGGAAGTTTATTTCATTTCAATTCTAAGCATTTATACATGGTGGCCCCTCAGAACTTCATGCTTGTTTTATAGGGAGCTAGGTTGAAAACCAATTAAGATGATATTTATAAAGAAATATATACAAAGCTAAATCAATTTTGCACAATAAAATAATCTATAAGCATACGAGAAATAAAAAGCTAAAACAATTTTTCTAATTTTTTCCGCAAGCATGGCCTTCAGTTTTTTCTGTAATGACCCAAAAGTCCTAGAAGATTGTATTTCACTGGAGTTCCAGACCGATGATCCTCTGTAAGCAAAGCAGCTTTGGCCATACCTAGATTTTAATCTTGGAGGCCATAACCTCAATTTAGATCCACGAAAAGTTCTACTTGTTATGGTAGAGACTCTAGTAAACTGTTCTTTGTAGTAGAGAGGTGTCTCAACATTAAGTGCCTTATAAACCATGCCTGTGGATTCTTGCTTGATCACATCAGAAATACTAGGCAGTTTTAATTGTCTTAGCAGGGGCCCAACAGACACATCATATGCACTATTTGTAATTATACGAATGGCTCTATTTTGCAATCTGTCAAGGGTTTTGCATGTAGTGACCCCACATGAGCCCCAAACATAGCAGTAATATCTGAAATGAGGGTCGACTAGTCCCAAATATAGCATTTTCAATAAATTGGCTGGTAATTCTGTTTTGGCATGCTTTATCATCCCAATAGCTCTGGAAACCTTCGATGAAATAAGGCTGATGTGGTCTTTCCATTTCATTTGATTATCCAAAAATAACTCCTAGGTAGAGATCTCCTTTACAGATTTTATCTTTTCAATTGCTTCTCCTAATATTTTGAAATGGGCCTGTGCAGGCTCCCCGCTATTGCCTTGATGCAGTTTCCTGTCTGTGCCTATTATCGTAGATGCTGTCTTTGCAACATTCAAAGTTAGTTTGTTTCCATGCAGCCACTTTCTTACGCTTTCCAGCTCAGCATTCATGGACTTCATTATATCATTTGTTATAGCAATTTTGGAGCACTATGGAACACATCCAAGTATCATTAGAATACAATCATCAGTTGATAGCACCATTAACTTTTCATTTAGGAAGATCAAAATTTAAGAAATGCTATTACAATTGCAAAATTTAGATCCTAAGATGAGTGCACCACAAGAAGCAACCCCTCCAAAAATATGAAAATCTAATGCAGACATGTTTTACGTTCATCTAACAGATCTTCTTAATGGTTTTATTGAGGCTAGCAGTTACCCAAATAGCATGAAAAATGCTGAAATAACTGTCATACTGCTAATTTCATGGAATATTAGGACAGATAAAGTAGCTTGCGAAAGTACTTGTATCTTGTATTAGACGTCTCACATTTCGTTACTTGGTATTTAGACTCACAGTGCTTGTAGAAGACTTTAGAGGTCTATGTCGTATCGCATTGGTATATTAGGTATTTGGACTCTCAAGGCTTGCGAAAGGTTAAGAGGGCCATCTCATAGTAGTTATTCGTGAGATACATCGAGGGCTCGACTGGAATTGAGCTAACAGAATCATTATACTTTCCAGGAAATGTAAGCATATGTGTTTATCGTTAGTTTCTATTCATTAAATTGTAAGACGCAAGTATATGTCCAAAAGTATTTTATATTAGTCGTTCAGAAATACGTTAGGTTAGATATCAGTAATACAAATGTAGTAATTCCATAAAGCTAAGCACACCATAGGAAACCTTGTAATAATGACTGTGCATGATACTGCATTCCATTCTATTGTTTTAAGGATTAAGGATTATCTACCCTTGCGTCATACACGACTAGACTATCTATAGTAGAATAAACTTAGCATTACTCTTGTATTGTATTTTATGCCGAGTAACGATTACTCTATGTCGGCAAAAAATGCTGATGCATCCTAAATCAGTATTTCTACATTATTTAAGTGCAACCCTCCAAGAAGAACTCGAAATGGAAGTTAGAACTAGGATTATGGAGAACGAGAGGATTAAAATTAGAACTATGTGAATCATAAGTTAGAGTTCGTTGGTTCAATGGCAGGGACACGAGTCACCTAGCTGAGCCAATTGTAAAGTAAAGTTGGAATGAAGGTAAAAGTTAATAGCTATTAAGCTGTCTACTCTCTCCACTACGATTCTAAGACCGCTCGTGCATGAAGTAATCCTGACAGAGTATAAAGTTTCCCACAGAAGAAGTGCATCCAAGAATTTCACGACTACGACGATTATGATTATGATGTTCCAAACGCCATCTCTTTCATCTCTCTATATCTGTTTCTTTCCATAACCTCAATTTTTAAAAAGGGTGATGACATGAACAAAGTGAGGTGTAGACCAACAAGTTTCCTTCCAACAATTGCCTAAATTTTTAAGCGTTTAATGAATCTACAACTATTTGAATATATTTCATGATATTTGTAACCACTATTGGGGAGATATAGACAAAGATACAGCACACAGCATGTCTTGCAAAAAAGCATAGATAATAAGGGGCTTGCTGGGGCTGTTTTCATACCCTTCGTTGCTTTTCATCCTTACGTGTTAATACGTCAAGTAAAGGGCCCTTACACATGAGCAACCTTAGTGCATTCTTCTAGGGATTAAGCTAGTTATCACATTTTTTGTCCGTGTGCATGGCATTTTTGAGCACTTTACTTCACTTATTAACACGTAAGGATGAAAAGTCCGGAAGAACAGCTTTCTAGCATCCCTTAACCTACTTACAGCTTTGTTCTCTTGTCATCACAGATTATGACACTCCCTATCCTGGATTAATGAGTTCCTACTTCATTGGTTACGACTGTTAGCTATAGCATTTCTGCCTCTTTGTTAATAAACAGCAGTTGTAGTAGTTATATTTAGTTGTTAACTTCGATCTCGCTTTATACATTATATTTAGACTGCATTCAAATAACGCTTAGACTTTTTCAAGCAAATTTTTGCGGAATATTTAACATGATATGTGAAACAAATCTAACTCTCAAAAAATAGTGGTGCAAACTTATTGGTAAGTGTTAAAGATCTTATTCTTGGTATGTTTATGGGTCATTCAGAAAGCACGTCGAGGTCGGGGGAAGGGTAGATGAGTATGCCAGGTCGCTTAGGCATTGCGTTCACAAGGGGCCGTTCAGTCAAGTTCATGACATGCACAGAGTGCAAATTGTGCCAAATCTATTTCTCATTCAATCAGACGAGTTTGCAAACGTGATAAACTGGCGTACAAAAGAAAAAGAAAGTGAAATGAATTTCATTTTGGCTGAGGACAGCGTATGATGAAGTTATCTGAGGGTATAGTAACCATCGAAGCAGTACCTACTACATTTGCTATTACATTCAAAACCGACATCACAGTTTAAATTAGTCTACGACATCATTCATCCATGGTTTTATTTAATCCATTAAAGGTTGAGAAACGTACAATGGCAAACTACTAGTAACTTTCTTGGAGCGAAAACTCATTAAAAACAATCTCTCATTTACTAAAAGCCTCTTGATCGCATATTTACACCCTCTTTGTGGTACGGTGCAAATATTCGATCGGCCAAAGCCGCTCACACGGGGCCGATCGCGTACTTGACCGGCCTAGTTCCAAAGAAGGTCGCTTTCCTAAGCGGCCGAATATTTGCACGCCTAAGTGACCTAATTTGAGGTCGGTTAGCCGACCCCGTGTAAACGCTGCCTTAAGCGCGCAAATATTCGGCCACTTAGGAAAGAGACCTTCTGTGGAACTTGGCCGAACGCCGGTCAAGTTCGCGAACGACCCCGAGTGAACGCCTTTGGCCGGTCGAATATTTGCACGGTACCACAAAGAGGGTGTCAATATGCGATTAAGAGGCCTTTAGTAAATGACAGATGTTTTTAAAATGAGCTTTCGCTCCAAGAAACTTACTAGTGGTTTGCCGTTTTAAGTTTCTCATCCTTTAATGGATAAAAAAGCATGGGTAAATGATGTCGTAGATTAATTTAAACTCTGATGTTGGTTTTGAATATAAGTTGCGACAATTTTGTTATGTATTTACGAAAAATGGCCTAGATGAAAACCAGCGTAGTGTAGGGTTCATGATGGGAACCCCTGATGCCAAACAGTAGGAGACAATTAGAGAGGCACCACGAAGTGACACTTAATTAAAACATTGACTGCTTTTGGCTAATTGACAACTGTCAATCTTTTCTGTTTTATGTATCTGTAGTTTCTGTTTTAGTAGTTAGTTGTTGTTAGTTGTTGTTGGTAGTCATCGTTTACAGTAATAAAGAGTTCACTTGTGTTCTGATCTAAAAGTGTTCTTCAAGTGCGGTCTGACTAAGAGAACCGAATCCGCAACACATGGGACTGCCTTGGCCCATGTAGAAACACAAGTTACAGTAGCAGAAACTACAGAACAAACAACCATTTGTGAACACTCAACTCAAAAACTGAATCATTCAAAAGAAGAATCAATTCAAATCAAAATCCTTTAGAGAGCTCTCTTTCAATTCAGTCTCAGTTGAATTCAACACAAACACCATTACAAATTGGGGGCTGCTCAAAGAGTGCAGCTTTTATTGGCTGCAAAATGTAATGAAGAACTGCAAAACATCTAATATGGGTGGGTAGGCCAGAGAAGTGCATGAAAATTTTTGAACGTCATGCGACTTTGTCAGTTTTAGAGCCTCTGATGTCGGTCCATAATCATGCTTTTATCAACGGTTACTTTGCAAAATTTATATTTTAGAAAGCAAAAGGTGAAAGTTGAAGTGTTTCTTAAACTCATGGGCATTTTCTGCAATGTTTATAAATGCACTAGTTGAAAATCCATACGAAAACTAATTCGACGCTATCATTCTTTTATAGAAGCGTACCAACACTTTTTGAAAGGCAGTGCAGTAAATGTAGTAGGTATTGCTTCGATGGTTACTATACTCTCAGATAACTTCCATCATATGCTGTCGTCGGCCCAAATAAAATGCATTTCACTTTCTTTATCTTTCATACGCCAGTTTCTTACGTTTTGTAAACTCGTCTGATTGAATGGGGGGAAGTGAGAAGGATGCTACTTTTGTTTACAATAGATTTTGTACAATTCATACTTTGCGCATGTCATAAACTTGTCTGACCGGCCCCCCCTGTGAACGCAATGCTTAAGTGACTTCGTTTTGGTCGGCTGCTTAACTGACCTAATATTTGTCCGTTCAAATATTTGGCCTGCCCCGTGTAAACGTAGCCTAAGGTTGCTAGTGTGCAAGGGCCCTTATCTGCCTATAATATCCAGCAGAAGTGCATGGCAAATGGCTATGTACTGGAGATTAACAGCTTTATTCTTTTATATTTATAAGCAAATGCTGCGAGATCTGTGTGAATAGAAGTCTTGTATGAATTTGAAATGTTTTCATGGCTGTATTCAATTGACACGGTAAAAGGAACGATGGTTGCCTACGCCACAAATTACAACAAAATTTGTATTTTTAAGCAGGTGTTTTAGTTTTGTCCATTACGTCAAGGTCTTCCATAGATATATTCGGTTTCTATTCATCTCAAACCTTATTTACACTCAGAGGCGGCTCGTATGTATGGGTATATTGAAAATTTCAAAAACTCAGATTGTAGTATTGACGAGTGGGTTATTCGATCAGCAAGTATTACTGAAGATTGCGAGTAGTTTAGTTGAGACCCTTTACACTATTATGCTCGGGAGAACGCCCCTTGTATCGCAGGTGTAGGTAAAGAGAGCCCGGGATAATCTACATTGAATCAAGTATGCAACAGGATCTTGTATTGAGACAAGGTACATATGCCATCAATAGCGATTGACTAAATCAAGTTCTATGGTGCCTTTTAGATGGCAGTAGTCAGTACCTTACTGTACATCTTGTTTCAACCACCTTTTGAGACTGATTTTCTTCAAGGTTTTATGTGTCTATTCTAACCAAAGTGGTAGAAAATGCTGTGTAAAAATTTCTGTCCTTTTCCTTTATGCAGCCTTACTACATTAAAATCCACCTATGGCATTTAGCAGATCCATTGCCCTCAACTTGCAAGGGAATCTAACTTGTAATTTCTCTTAGAAGGACTGTTGCTAGGGGTCATCATTACAGTTCCATTTAAATCCTTTGAACTAAAAGCATTTTTTAGTCTTTTGAGAGTAAAAGCTAACTTAAGAATTACTATGTCTAAAGACATACTCAGAATTCTAGTCAAACTCAAAATGTAATTGATGTATTTTCTGAGAAATAGCAGAGCTAAGTCCGCCAAAACTAAAAGAAAATTAAGGCACTGGTAAAACAAACTTTGACACTTCCTACATCTACTTGCATGAACAATATTCTCTTTATATCATTATAAGAGAATATGCATAGATCATACCTTTTTTTATCACAATCCTCAGAATGAATGCTTATAAGTTCAAACTCAGTTTCACAAGTAGTATCTAGCCACACTTGGTTTTCTTCTAACCATCAGAAATGAAAATGCTGCTTATTGATATGGTAATCGTTGGTCCAAGTTGAGTAATAAGGAAAAATTTGTTTGCAAAATACCTCTTTCCCTACCCTTTTTGTCCACAATAAGTCAGAAAAAGTCATAACAGTATTTAGGGTGTGGCTCATAGAAATATTCCTACCATGCCTAACTTTGGAGTTTTACACTGCTCAGTTTCCATACTTCTCCGTTTTGGCAGGTGCCATTATCATTGCTATTAAGGCTGCCTATATGCAATAAAGAAAATTATCTAGAATATGGGATCTAAGTTAGGCCAAATATGTATAGAATAGTTTATACAATGAAAAGACATGTATGGTAAAGAAAAAACACTTAACATCAGACTTTTCGTGGCAGTTCCCAATAATCTTGGACCCATGAACCTTGCTATACCTGTCCCATAATTTGTGTTCTTACTTTTGGTAGGCTTTGATGACTCAAGTATCTTATTGAAAAGTTTCTCTCTTTTCCTCAAAATAGAATTCAATCGACTTCTTGCTTAGTAAATCTCAATCATAAGCAATTGTAGGTACAACTGCTGCATTGATTTTGAATTATTGTCTTCTAACAATGTCTCGAAATGATGAGAGTTGTCTTCGTATCCAATCCTAAGTGCTCTTTCTGATAAATGTTTTCTTGTTTCAAGAATGCAGAATTCTGAACCTTCCAAAAAGAGAAGTAAGCTTGTCCTGCCAGCACCTCAGATTTCAGATTCTGAGCTTGAGGAGGTATTCATCTTTATTTTGATTTTACTAACTTCTGTGTGTTTGTCCTTTTACATCATTATTTGAGTTAAAAGCTTCTTTTTCGTCCGACACTCATCAGAGTATGGAAACGTCGGATAGTGAGCTAAAGGTTAACCGAAATATATATCCAGATGCAGTTAATGTGTTAGGATGTGTCTAATTTGCTCCAAGTGTGACCAATTAGGACCCATCAACATTCTTACTTGAAGAGTCCCAATGCGAAAACAAACTCTTTTTGTCTACACAAGACTGGGTTTTGGGTCTTGATGTAAACAGATTCCAAAAAACTTAAATGAAAAGACGATCTTGCTTGTCCAATGATCCGAAAATTGTCGTCTGTATATGTTTTGGCGCATACTGGATTTGTAATAAGGTGTTGTCCTATGGCCGACTCACAATTAATTTTAGAATTGCTCTTTTTACATATACGAGGTGGCTGTTCACTTACGGTATTACTTTTCTTCCTGATGGTCGTGGGGATATGCTGTTTTATTCTGTCTGCTAGTCTCTGCGTAGTGCGTTCTACGTACCGAGCTTCACATCGGCGCGAAAATTCATAAACAACACAACTTTTTTGAGTGGTAGGAACGCAATATTTTTTAGCAGATGGTAGCATAGCTCTAGTGTTGCAAACCACAGGGGGCTTCACAGCATAGTAACAAGATCTTAGGGCTTTACTGATTTGATTTTCAAACTTTGATGAAACAGTACCAATCCAAGGCAATTTTAGGTATACCGGGCACTTCTCTGGACGAATTGGTTTTTCTGCTGCAAAGTTGGCTAATTTGTGGTTGATGCATGAAAGTAGAACATTTGCTGGATATCCGTTTTCGATAAGCAATTGTTTTATATTATCGAGCTAAGAATTATTGTTAGAAATAACTAGATACAAGGCTTTACATCAAAAACTTACTAAGAAATTGAATTTCTTCTGATCGTTTTCTCACAAACTGTCTATATCAAGATATATTTATCGACTTTCAATTCAGTGTAACTTTTAGAATTCAAGGCTGATAACTGAAAGGTACCTTGATCTTAGCTTTGTTTGGTATGTTCGACTTTAATTTCGGATGCATAAACTGCTACAATGTCATCGTAGATGCATATTTTGGTTCAAACGTTAACAAGAGACGTTCTAAGATAGATCCATGTGAGACTCCTTTTGAACTTACTACCATGTGCTAAACGAATCATCCACACGATTTTACTCATTGTCACCATTGCGGCAAATAGCTATGAATCACTATAAAGGCACTTCTGCTAAGGAGGTGGAAAGCAGTGGCATTAGAGACCATAACATAATACGTCGACAAATCTACAAACCCTCAAGCATCCACCATCCAAAATAGTTCTCCGACAAATGGAATTGGATGATACTTTCTCAACATAGCTTCAAACAACACAAAAATCTATCTTCGGCAAGTCCAAATGCTCACAAACTCTTTTCACACTGAGCTAACGACGGGTTGCTTTTTGAATTTAGAAGGGGCAATTGCACCTCATGACATCTCAGTTAGGATATTCCTGGCCACAAACACGCAAAGTTGCTTTCAAACATTCATGATCAGTGGCACAATTTACAGAAAGCTAGGGGAAGAAGATTGGAGCCCAAAATCATGCTTTTGTTGGAAAGTTAAGCATTTTGAATGAATTATGACACATATAGTTAACGAAAAGGATCTTCTTGTTGGCATTACATGTGGTAGCGGTTTTCATGCGCTTTCTCTTTGAAAACTGTTTTCAGATGCATGAGTTTTTCCACTTTGTTGGTACTCCCTCATAGTGCATTATCGTACACCTAGCCATTGCTAACTTATTTGTGGTTTCAGTAATCAGTAATAGTTACTTTGAGCCAAAGAGAGGAAAAAGTGATAATCTTCATGTTTGTATTTAAAGTATTTGCTTCCTGTGAGTGAGTAACTATCGCATGAGAGTCGATGTAGCTACTGAGCAATCGCGTCAGTAGTTGATCCTAGAGGTTTCAGCTGTGCAATAACATAAACAAAGGCGGCTGATCGTGAACATGAAAGATCGGCCATGGACATCAAAGTTACAAAGTATTTAGATCATCAAAATCATCATAATTATCAAATGATAAAAAGGCTGATATTTACGTTAGCTTGATTTCTTTAATTTCTCTTACTTGCAGTAAGCAAAATTTGCTCATCTGAGCCTCAGACTTGGGAATGTCAACTTAAATATTAATGAAGCTCTGTTTGTAATTTGCCAGCTTCAGGTTGTATTATTCAAAATAGGAGATCATAAAGAGAAAATTATATTACAAAAGATGAATGATATTATTTTCAATTCAATGCCAACAATGCTATGATATAGTCATACAAGTGTGTTGTACTTAAACTTTTTCATTGAAGTTCAATGATTCCACCCTCTTAACTTCACAACCCGTTCTTAAAACAAATTTCCATACAGTGGCAGGCACATTGCTTGGAGAGGGAGAGGGGTGAAAGAATCATCATTGCTGTAAATGAAGTCACAAAACGGTGAATTTGCTTTTCGAGAAATTGTTAAAGGACAAGAAGTACCCCTATTACCCCTTGAAGTGTCCACCTCTGTTCACAGGAATTTCAATTCGATGGCAATAACAACCGAAGTTATTTGATATTAGGCTACGACATGTAACGCCTGTAGTTGCGGGCAATGGTTCACGTTTATTATACTTGGAGTCAACCTTAAGCATAGACCTAAGGACTAGGCTAAAATCATAATACTCTTTCAAATTTCACTTTTTCTGCAACCCGAAGATTAATCGTAGATCATTACGCACATACGCATTGGTTTCAAAAGTATTGCGCAGGTTGTTCGAAATAGCTGCTAATGAGTAAAGATTTTTTCACAGGTTATCCATAACCATGTGTTCTACTTCATTATCATATTCCCTTGACCACGATTTTGGCGGCAAAATACAGATAAATGTGATGGTGTGAGTTTTCATTATGCGCATACATTGACATATTATTGATTCATTCAGGTATTATTCATAAAATTGTTTAAGGAGGATAACCCTTTAGCCACTACTGCTTTACAAGGAACCCTCCATTTAACTACAACACACATCATACAAAAGTCTAAAAACAAAGTTGAAAAACCTAATTATGATTGCAATAGGGATCATCGATGATAAAGAAAATAAACTCCTATTTCCAATAGAGTACCGAAGTGTGACGTCACGAAAATAGTATTTTTGGAATATTTTAATTTTGGCTCTGGATTCTAAAAGAGCACTTTAAAATAGTAATAAGTGACAATTTTAAGCTTGATCTGAACATTAATGATAAAAATGAAAGGAATTGAATGCTGACTTGGTTCCATCAAACCACTATCTATTCAACATGGCTCCAAAAGTTATGAAACAGGTCGAAAATACAGTGGTTTTTATGGCAAGGCTTCTGTCAGCAAATTTATCATTCAATTTTGACACCATTCACCTAAAACTTTCAACAAGTGCCTATTTTACGGTGCTCTTTCACTCCACATAGTCAAAATATAAAAATACTAATAATATATTTTTACGACGTCATCACTTCGGTACTCTTTCGTGGCGTAGTACCGGCTCGTGCAAGAAAGTTTAAGTGGAACTGGTGATATCACAGTGAAGTGTTTGGGCGAAAACGAGGTGATATCAAAAATGGTGACGAACTTCGTTTAACTTGTCATGTTTAGGTCATGCAATAGCTTTCATTGGCCAATGATGATGCAATTCATTATCCTATTGGAAAAAAATTAATAGTGGATACTAAACATCATGTTGGAAACTAAAGTTAATTTATTAAAAACCATATGCATGAAATAGCCCTATAGAGAGTACTAAGTTGATGGGGAGTATCATTTGCAACGAAAAGTCATCCTTCTCTTCTTTGGCTTTGCAATGTTGTCAATAACCTCGTCGATTCCTTCAATACAACGTAAAGACTAAGCTAGGCCTAATCTCGTCACTTAGAGTTTCTCTTCAGGAGACGAATTCTTTCAGTAAACTGTCTTCTTCATACATCATTCTTCAAGAACTGTCTGATGTCAGAAATATCTTATCTCAAATGTAAATGGGGATGATTTCAAATTCACAATTGGTCAAAGCTGTAAAGTTGAGGTGGATGCCTCAGTTCTTACAGGTGAACGGTGAATTGAATTTCTCGGGACTGGTTTCAGCTAGCCCTAAACAACGCAGTGGCGATGTGACATACACCAATCAGAGGGTAAAATTAAGGCAAAAGGTCAGCATGTAGCTTCAACCTGATTGGAAGACTTTTTTAGCAATCTTGATAGCCACAAATACGCGGGATAATAGTATTGAGCCGCGTATTTAGCTTTCCGGTTAAAAAAAGCAACAGCAAGAGGAAACAAAGCTCCGGTCGATTGTTAGATTATGGAAGTGCAGCAGAAAGGACTCAAATAATGGGTGTTTGAGGATACTGTTTACCGGTGGTGCCGTCCTAAAATTGTATCAAGGGAGCTATAAAATTGTAGGAAATACATGGACCACGCCTTTGACCACACCCAGTTCTTTGAATGCATGACAGTGATTTATTTGTCGTTGCTTTGCATGTGAATGCATTGAACAAGGAGAAAGCCTATCTTCACAAAAATGTTATTTTTATTGAGTTCCAATAGCAGCAACAACGGGCTAAAGATTCCCCATAGAAAGTAACATATATACATCGTTATACCAATGCTGTAGGCCTCATTAAAATTGGACGGGAACTTTCTCGTCTTAGAAGCATACCCTGTGCATATGGCAGTCAACACAAAACATGGTATTAGATTCAGCAGGACACTGAATGCATCAAAATTACATGCAACTGTAACCTCGCTTTCATTCTTTATATGCTGCTTGATAACTTTTGGTGTGTCTGCAACCAACCACATGATGCCTAGCAATAACTGGATTCGATGTACATGAAAATATAATGATTAGACTGAGTTCACACCCGGCTTGATTCTTTGAATATTCTTGAGTTTTTGAAATTCAAAAATATGGCTGGCAATAATGGTAGTATTTGTGAGCACACAAAAAGAAGAGCCAAGCAAGATTGTGCAAACAACGGCATCGGTCATTTCTTTGTCTGCTGTTGGCAATGGGTTACAGGTTTGATAATTATAATATGTTCTTTCGTACAATCCACATTCAACAACAGCATTGTTATGAAACACCTGAAATGAGTGCACTTTTGAAACGTGAAGCAGCAGATGTCGCTATTTCTGTTTAACACTTCACTCTCCCCTTTGTTACATGACAAAGAGAACAGGGAATCAGGCGTTTGATCACATGCTATGGGACTCCACTGCATATAGGACTGGTTTTATTGTAAAATATTTTCCATCAAAGCTGCTTCGTTTCAGATTTTTATTCCCACTGCATAATGGTTTACTACTGCTTCCTGTCATAGTTGTACTTGAATTAAACGTTTTGCTCGAAAACTCCTAAACCAAGTATAAGTATTCGACTTCAATGTCATATTCTTAAAGTACTCCATGAATCCTTGATCATGCCAATCCCCATATTGTACTATAAGAGAACCATTCCCAGCTGCTTCCAAAACCATCAATCATTTGCACATTCGCATACCAAACTGGTGCATGATATTCATGGCAACACTTTTCTGTTCTTAGAAGTTATTAAAAGACCCTTTGTATCTTGTGTGTTTGTAAATATTGCTCCAACTGGTGTCTTATTATTCGACATCAGTTCCTTGAATTACTCCTGATATTGGAGATTGGTTAGATTGTCTTGAAGATTTACTCACTTTGCGACGCATTTGCCGTTCCCTCTTAACCTGTTCTCTGAGGAGTTTCACTGCAAGTTTCCCATAGCTCCCATATGATCTTACACCTGATAATTAACTCTAAATGAAGTATTTTATTATACTAACCATTACTTCAACTCGGAGTTACTCTGATGGAATTGTGCAAAAGAAGTTAGGGTATCTCGTTTCGTCTTCAAAACAGTGCTTGACGCAGATTTATACAGTAGTACAAGGACTAATCTTTTGGTTGTCTTCACTCGTTAAAAGTGCTGTTATTGCAGCAAGATCAAAAGAATTTGAGTTCCCTATTTAATCTTCAGATTTTATCACAATACAAGCCTATCTTGCTCGCAATCAGCTACAGAACTTGAAGGACTTCACCATTAATAAGGTGCTGTGTTAGTTGATTTAGATAGACATTGTCAGTTCCTTAACCAAGATGAAAGCCAGGGACACCATTGAAATAGCCAATAATTCACAATACCCCTTTTACAGTATAGATAGTACACCAGAGAAGCTTTCTTGTCATAATTATGCGTTATTTCTGATGTTTTAAGTCTTGATGCTTGCATTGTGTTAGATACACTCAAATTCATCGAATGGAAAACATATCAAAAGTGCACTACATTTTAGATGGCGGTGCTGGCTAAGACAAAAACAAAAAGCACTTTCTCAACTTTTACCACCACAAAGAAAACTTTTTAGTCGAATGCAGTTGTGTAGAGCTTAGCACGACTCATCCCCCTTAGTTACTTGCTTAAAAGTTCCAGGTGCGTAAATCTCGTTGTCTTTATAAAAATTATTGCAAGAATGGCAAAAAAGGATAATGGCCTGGGTTTTTACAGAAGAGATTTTGGTTACATGTTTACAGTACAGACTGTGTACCAAAGTTGATAGACTTCTTTCCAAGATTGAGGAGGCTCTTTCTTTGATGCTAATGAACTTCAATCACCTTTAGATTAACCGTATTTATTACGCCGTTTGGTGGCATAGTTGTATATATTCCTTAGTTAACAGGGAGAGTGTCTCGACAAGTGCTGAAACTTACCATAACTTGCAATACTAGTGAAAAATGCTCTATATTCAGATGCCAATAACTTCAAAAATCTTGAGAGGACCAAATACAAACTTCCGATGTACATTTATAGATATGTTGAGAATATTTTCTCGATGTTTGGTTGTGTTTTAAGCTGGGTTACAATAGATACAGTTTGTTTGTATCAACTATACTAATTAAATTTCTTCGCAAAAGTTATCGAAACAATTAACATAGTTAGAAAGAAGATATGCTACTTTTGATTCCAAAGGTATGCTTACAACTCTTTCAAGCAAAACGATGCCAAATTTCAAGAATCAAGAATCAAGAATCACTAATAAGAATCAAATGCAAAATGAGTTTTAGCACTTTTTGCAAATCCAATATGGCCTCCGTAATGGAAAATTTGAACAAAGAGGCCTGAAATATAAAACGCCATAACTTTGAAGAGAGTATTGTTTTCGAACTGAAATTTGGCAATTCTTCATCTCTTGATGATATGTAACAGTGGTGTAAATTTCAATGAACATGAAGGGGAAGGATATAAAGATCACTTTTTTTGTCCCACTTTTATATGGAATGAGCCTGTAGCTACCTCATGACCTCATAAGACTTTCATTATGCTCGTCACCATTGTGAAACAATTAGTTAAATCAGATTATTTGCATGAATTGCGTAATTGTATTCAAATGCACGAACATTATTGGCTATCCCTCGCAAAAGAGAAAAACAACGCTTCCAAAAGTTCAACTAAATGAACATCCTCAAAAAGCTTATGAGCATCTCGATAGCACCAGAAATATCTGATTCAGCAATGTTTTCACCGGATTGCGCATGCGTTGGAAGAAAGCTCGCGAGCTTTCTTCACTAAAGGGAAAATACAGCTGTATGAAAACCGGCCTTTAGAGTTTGGATAATATTGAAGTCAATTGAGAAATGATTAGAAGCTACAGTTTAGAGCAATTTTATCTAGAACTTCAGTGAATGATTGGGGGCAATGTTCCCCTCCCCTTAGTGTCTACGGGCCTGGGAATTCGTGATCAGTGGCAAGAATTAAAGGAACCTAGGCAGTCTTTAGTTCCCAATCACGCATGTATAGAAAACGTTAGCCTTACGGAGGAATTTGACACACGTAGTTAGGTAGCGACAAGGATTTTGCTGATTGCGTTGACTTTGATGGTGTTTTCACATGCGCTCAATTTGAAGACTCTGTTCAGATAGATGCGTTTTCAAATTGCTCGATATTTCTTTTGTAAAGCCGTAGTCTTGACATAGCGCTCTGACAACCTGTTTGTAAATTTACCAACCAGTAGCTGGTAATCTACCGCACAGAGAATAAAGGGTTAACACCTGATGTTTATGTATATTGAATATTCAAAGCATCTGCTTCTTGTGACTGTGTAATCATATGAATAAGAATTGAAATGCTGCAAATAGTCATATAAGAGATCATTTTAAAAAGCCCCAACGGCGCAGTAGTATAAAGGAAAGCGGCTGATAAATTAAGACAATAGGTCGGACATATATATAAAAAAAAACAAAGTCATTAAGAGCATAAGTTATTACAAGGATCGATACCTGCCGTAATTTTGATCTTTAAATTTTTACTTCTTGTCTCTTGCAGTCGGCAAAATTTATTCATTTGAGGCTCGGAATTGGAAATGCCAAGTGAATTATTAATGCGGCCCTGTTCATTTGTTGTCAGTATCAGCTTGCATTATTCAAATTCAGAAATAGTTAGTGGAAAATTTTGTTTGAAAAGATGATTGATATTACTTGCAATCAAATGTCTACAATGTTATGGTGTCAGCACACAAATGCATTACATTGCAACTTTCCCATAAAAGTTTGCTAAATCCACCTATGTGAACTCATGTTCTATTGCCAAATTTATTTTTGGTACAACAATGGTCACATATGTTGGGGGGAGTGGGTGAAAACCTCTAGAATATTGTATATGAAGTCACTACGTGGTGCACATTTGCTTATAGAGAAATAACTGCTTGGGTATTGAGCTTCCCTATTGTCTCTTCAAATATCCGCCACTGTTTACATAAGCCTCAATTCCATGGCAATGATCATCAAAGTATCTGATGATAGTTATTTCGGCTGATTGCATCTCCTCCCATCGCTTGCAGTATTTCTAATCAAAACATGACCCATTTCTGTTCTGCAAGGTACCATAGGCTTACTTTGATAGCAAATTGAACTCTTCAGCTCCTTTTGCTAGGCAGAATTACTGTCTGGCATAGCAAAAGGCCCCAAAGCTCCCATCCCCCTTCCAAACAGTTAGTGAAGTGATAATCTTGTAAATATCACATCGAATCTACTCTATTTTTGAGGTTGTTGATGAATTTCCCATTCTTCGCCATTATAGACTGTGAACGAGATTCGGTCTCGTTTCACGTGACACGCTACGTCGAGTTGAAATACATGTTTCTTTCATAAGCAAACTCTCGGGTGTCAGCCTGGATATTTCTTAATATTTCGTCAAATCGAGCCTGAAATGTTTCTCAACTTCTTAAGACCACTAATGATAATAACAACCCAGATTATGAAATTGTAATGCAAGAAGATCGATATTCAGGTTTTTAAGGTATTTAATGAATGTTCTTTCCATTTTCTTTCTAGCTTGATCAAACGTTTTCTTGCAAAGAGTCTTTTGAAGTTATTGTTTGAAACTCAGCCTGTCCATCATTCTTAGTTGCTTCTTAATTTTTGCCTAATTTCAGCCTCATTTTCTTAAAGAGATGTTTCCTATAAAAAACATGTAGCAGAACAAAAGACATCAGCAAGCGATATTCACCTGCTAGACTACAGTTTTTCTTATGACCATGTTGCCAAAATCCCAGCTCAGAATCAAATCGGTACCAACTTTTGTCAGTGTTCAACAGTGAACAGAGCCGGGTGCTGAAATTATTGGGGGGTATGACACTACGCACCTATACCCTTATCTCCTCCATACAAAGGAAAGAGAGTCATCGCTGCTTCTTCGTATAAGCATTTGCTAGTGGAAATTGAAATCAATGTAATCTTAAATCTAAAAGTCCAAGTTTGAACTATATTATAAAGGAGCTTCTAACAGACTATGACTGCTATCTAGGTTTTGATGCCTCTTGGACAGCGAAACGGTTTGTGGGTTTATCGCTCTTTGATTGTAGGTATTGTTACATATTATGGAATTTTGAGCTTGAAGCTAACGACAGGCCAGTCAAGAAAGTAAGCGAGTCTTTATGATCAAGCTACGTACGGTTGCCCACAATTATCACGGTAAAGTTGCAACACATCACGACAAAGGCTTTAAAATATCACGGCAGAAGCTTTAAGCATCATAGCAAAAGTCAATTTTGCACCGGAAGATAATAAGTTCCTTAGGCCCACGTTCTTTTGGTCGGCGTTTAGATATGAAATTATATTTTCCTGTCTCTATGTTGAAGACCAGTCTCCTCCAAGATTTACAAAAGGTATCAAAGATAGCAAAAGGGAGCGAGATATCTCAGCAACTTGTCTCAATCTTGGTCCAAGTGCTGTTAAGGAAGAATCACGTAGTCTTTTCCTTTTTTCCCAAATGTTCTAACTTTGGTGAAACCAGGTTGAGGGATCACTTTCTCTTCTTTGTCATGCAAGTCAATGATGAAAACAAGAACATTCTATTCTGTAAAGGTTGTTTTACAACGTTTATATGGTCCTACCTCGAGAAAATTGTTCTGGATGCAAGCCCCCAGACCCCATCTTCCCAAATCCTACTTTTGGAAAACAACTTTCTGGCACATGCTGTGCTCCCCTTGCATTCAGTTTGGGCCCTGTACGGGCTTTAATGTAATGCAATGATGTGCTATTGACGAACTATTGTTACTAAACAAAAAGTTCACAGAAAATAGTGTTGCCAACTCTCTTGCAGCATGGCTGCCTTTTGACCAACTTTCTTGCAAATTTGAAAATATTGGGACGCGTGACGCCCCCTCACGCCCCCCAGTTGTCACATCCCTGATGTAATGTCTGTCAATGTGACAATAGGTAACTTATTGCCTCGTTCCTGCACCGAGTTTCAATTTGGGACACGTTTGGCTAGTGGTGTGCAGTAAGATTTCTCCAATGTAAAAATGTACCGTGGCTCCAAAACAGTTGAAAACCACTTCAACTAGAAAAAATTTTAGAATCCCGCGAATCCATATCAATATAATATTCTACAAATACGTTCACTAGCATGACACTGTCCCTTTCAGTACCAGCAATTAAACCTTTCAAATGGTAGACTATGAAAAAATCTACTTGTACAAACTCGTTTTCTTTCACCATCTTTGGTACCTCTCATAAATCTTGTAGGAGACTGTTCTCCCATCAAGAGATAGGACAATATGGTTGCCTATCTAAACTTTGACCAATGGAACTTGAAATCAGGGATGCTATCATCTTCCAGCGCAAAATATACTTTTGCCATGATGTTTTGCCATTATGTTTTAAGACTTTTTTCGTGATACTTGTGGGCCACCGTAGCTGTGGGTAAAATTTGGACGAACTACAAGGAATGTAGTGACTTATCACCAGAAACAATGAAGTTTAATTCAATGGGCAGGCGTCCTAGTGCACAACATCATAAATGATGATATATGTATGGCTTTGCAGAATCATGTCAAAAATTATGCACATATCAAGACCACTAAGAATAGCAAATGCTCAGAAACTGTGCCAAAATCTAAACTGAATGTGTGTATTAAAATAATTTTTTACATGAAGGCTAGGTAATATTGCGATTCCCCTGTACATGTAAGAACTGCTGAAAATTGTAACGGTTTTAATAAGAAATTGATTTGTTATTAAGAATGAAATAGCTTTCATGCATTACTTAGAATAAAGTTCATCGAGGACTCATAATGCAACATTTATTCATAGCTATAGAACTGTAAGATAGGATTTTATAGTTTTATTCTTTCAAGCAGGGCAGACAATGAATACAACAATTATATCAGGATGCTATGTGCAATATGCAGGCACGGATCGAGACTGTAGCAAACGGAGCTCAAGCATCATTCTGATTTCCAAATGGGGATCTAGACAAGAGATACGATATGTAGTCTGTTATGCACAATTTATACAGCAAAATATTTGTACGAAGTCATCAATAGTCATGTCTAGGCATTGAGGCAGTTTACCACAATTGATGATATTGCCGAGGGAATCACTTCAAATATTGTTGTCTTTAGATTTACTTTGATTGCCACATTAGCTTTGATGTGAGCAACAGCGAGTTCAAATTTGCCAATCAGGCTCGAAGTTGAGTGATGCTCAACTGTTGCAGGCCAATCAGGGCCAGAGTTGACTGTTGCTCAAAGATCAAAACATAGCCAGCCATACCGAATATGAGAAAGGTAACTCCTAGGCAGAACAATAGTCTCTAACCAGTCTCTAACCATCACAAGGATTCTCCAAAATCACACTAGTCCATACAGTTACTCTAATAGCCACACAAGCTTTGGTGGGAGCAGCAATCAGTTGAAATTTTCCACTCAGAACTGGAGTTGACTGATGCCCAGCTGTTGCAGGCCAATCAGAGCAAGAGTTGACTGTTACTCAAAGTTCCAAAAATAGGCTACTGATTGCAAGCATAAAAAGCTGATTTCTAAGGAAACTCGTTTCCAAACACCGGCCTTGAGAGAAACAGCTTCTTGTCAATGATTATGGCGGACAGAATGTACTGTTGTTCTGTTTCAAAGTTGAAGCTTACCACGCAACAAAACATACCATGGATTACGGATGGAGAGAATCTGTTTAGAAGCACCCACAGCTTTATGCGTGAAGTCTTTGAAAAAGGAAAGGTGTTGTTATCTGTGAATGGCAGAGGGTATCCATGCATAATTTGACAAAACACATATTATGTATGTTGTTAGTTGGCTTAGTAAACCTGCAAATTACAAATTACTTTATAACAAGATTTGCGATTGTAAAATTAAAGTTATCTCCATAAACTGAACTTTGAAACAATATATGATTTGGAAGAGTTTCTGTTTAGATCTTCAGTTTTTTTTAGCAATTCGTATCTTAGTCAAGTGCTTTGTACAGTGATCCACTGAAACTATGTTTGGTAAATATGTAATTTCCCCTACATTTAAGATAATCCCAGCTTCCATCTGGCTTTGTATTTTGCTTGATAATGGGCTTGTTCTAAACGCTCGCTACCCCTTTCTCAGCTTTCATCCCTCCTTTTTACTTCAGTGTTCATGTATTTGTAGAAGCATCTTTAGTTATAAAGTCTGTTCGACATGCCCTCAGATGTGGGTAAGACTCTTTTTCCTTGTTCAATTGAGAACCTTCCTGTACTATTGCAAGCGTGCTTGGAACAGCTGAATGTGCGGTATTGGCATTCTTGACTTCTGAGAACATTTCTGTAGATGGATCTATATTCTGATGAAACAGCAGCTTCCTCAATTTTGGCCCAAACAGGCCAATCTGTGTGACAAATGCAATAGCTATGATAAAAGCAGAAATAGCATAGCTTGTGAGAAATATGTTATCTTTGTCGAGTTCCAAGAACAGCAACAACGGAATGAAAATCCCCCATAGACAACAGGAAGCATACATCGTTATGCCAATGCTGTAGGCCTCATTAAAATTTGATGGAAATTTTCTCGTCTTACAAGCATACACCGTACATATGGACGTCAATGCAAAGCATGGAATTAGATTCAATAAGACATTGAATGCATCAAACTTGCATGCAACAGCAACCTCGGTTTGATTCTTAATATGCTGCTTGATAACTTTTGGCGGATCTGCAACCAACCACATGATGCCTAGCAATAACTGGATTCCAATTAGGCCAAGGCAAATAAGTATTTGTGACATGGAACCTACAAGCATTGGCTTGGTAACCGACGTCTTTGAAGCTTTGAATATCCGATAAATACGATTGGTTTTAAGCATTAGAGGAGTGTAGCAGCCAGTAAGACTCAAGCCAACTATGAACCTTTGAAGACCACAGACAATTTTAGATGGTTTGATTAAAAAAACGAATGGGGAACTGAAACAGATGTACAGGAAGGCTATGATGATAAGACTAAGTTCACGGCTTAATGCTTTGACAATTCTTGAGCTTCTGAATTTGAAAAATATGGCAAAGACGATAGAGTTTATGATTATTCCAAAGAAGGAGCCAAACAGGATTATGCAACCAGCAGCATCAGTCATTTTTATGAATACTGTTGGCAATGGTTTACAGGTTTGGTCAATCTGATTTGCTCTTTCGTAAAATCCACATTCAACACAGGTATTATTACGAAGTACCTGAGACTGAATGCACTTTTGGCACGTGAAACAGCAGATGTCGTAGTTGCTGTTAAGCACTTTTCTCTCTCCTTTGCTGCACGGTGACGAGCAAAGGGAAACGGGTTTTTGACCACCCCTCCATCTTACTTTATCGACTGACAAAAACAACCTTCCCTTCTTTTCTGTATTGTTGTACTTCCAAATCCCGATATCTCTATATCCTGAACCATCAAAGTTTAGCACCAAAAAATTCCGATTATAGTACCCATCTTCATTTATATTTACTGAGTTAATAAATTCCTTGCATGAGGTGTTTCTGTTTCTAAGATATTTGACAACATCTTCCTCAAACACGAATGAATTTGTGTAATAGTTCTGTATACATGAGTTACGCCCAGCAGGACACCGCTCAAGTATAGCCCTACGCAATGCACATGCAATTGAGTCCACTGCATTCAAGACTGGTTTTACTGCCAAATATTTCCCATCAAAGCTACTTCGTCTCATATCTTCATTCCCAGTGCATAATGACTTGCTACTACTGATCTCCATCTTGGTAGTGCAATTGAAGGTTTGACTCCAAAACTCCCTAAACCAAGTATAATTATTCGACTTCAATGTCATATTCATGAAGTATTCCATAAATTCTTGATCATACCAATCCCCATATTGTAATATAAGAGATCCATTCGCAGCTGCTTCCACACCATCAGTCATTTGAAAATTTTTATACCAATTGGTGCTTGATATCCATGTCAACACTTTTGTGTTTTTAGCAGCCATTAAAAGACCCCTTGTATCATGTGTGTTGGTAAACATCACTACAACTTTTGCTTTCTCATTCGACGTCAATTCCTTGATTGCTCTTTGATACTGGAGAGTGGTTGGATCATCTGGGAGATCTACTCGTTGTGCAACACATTTGCCATCCTTTTTTAACTGTACAATAAGAAGTTCCATTCCACCTCTTCCATAGCTCCCATAGGAATTTACTACTGATACATATCTCCAATCGAAGTAGCTTACAACACTAACAAGTGCTTGAACTTGCAGTCTGTCTGATGGAATCGTGCGAAAGAAGTTTGGGTACCTCTTTTTATCTTCAAATATAGTACTTGATGCGGAATTTGAGATCACTGCTGATTTATAAGCACTGTGGACTGTAGCTGCAATGATAGCTTCATCTGATGTTGGTGGACCAACTATACCCAAGTAGTACTTACTTCTGATAGTATTGAATAGTGATTTGCGTAATGTCGCTGCATTTCTACATGAGTCAATAATTCTGTAGCCTAGGCGATTTCCAAAAAGGAGTGAAACATTTTTGTTGATTTTATTGATTGCATATCTCATGGCTTCGACAAGCACAACCCCATCTTGATATAAGTAAGAGCTACAGCATGTTGGAGAAGATCCATCTCTCAAATGTACTCCAAAGTACCCCGCCAAGTTGAAGTTTGACAATTTCAGAATCACGTTGATTCCGCTTGCTTCATAATCAAGAGCTACAAGATGAAATTTTTAGTATGTAGTTTGATAGTTTTTATCAATCAATTTGATTTCTGTACACAAGCAACAACAGCACCCTCTAGATACCACTTGTCACATGTACTGAACGAACTGAAAAATTTTTCATACATTTCATTTCGACTTTTACACATTCTCATTCATTTATCTATTCAATTATTGATTATGTAACAATTCATTTGCTCATACATTCTTTCACTCATGGAATTAATATCTTATCATACGGAATTCAACTATTTTTAGAATTAGACAACTTACGTTCTTCTGAAAGAGCTAAGATTTGAGGACATAATTGGATCAAGTCGAAAAAGATGAAGACTGTTATGGCACGCATCTTGAATCAACCAAATGTTTTCCTTTACCAAAAGTGAAATATGTTCACTCGATTTTGCTGCTATAAGAAAAAATTAGTAGGATGCAGTTAAAGTACTTATGCAAACATTGTTATAGTTGTAGTAGAATAATTGAGTATCTCCCTTTATTTATCTTCCATGGAGTTTAGAGTTTTCTTAAAACATAATTATTGTTCTTTTGTGACTACTACACCGCCTAGAGTATTTTGTGGTTCGAGAGATTCACTCTGTTGCCAGATGTTTGAACAAAATTATATTTTGATTTTTGTGTACTGGAGGAAAGCGGGAAAAGCTCTATTTCTTGGGATACATCAAGTTTTGCATTGCTAATCGAATTAATATTAGCTTTTCTCTACGTCAATGATTATGTGTTTGCAGCAAAAGAAGATAATCTTATGGATGCAAGTTTATGTACGACTTCATGGGATCAAAGATACCCTTATAAACTTGAAGCTCCTTTGCTACATTTTTTGAATGAAGTTTTTCCTTTCAATCAATTGTATTTCACGGATTCGTATTAAAGTACTCCTAAAGAGGTCTCAGGGGACTCTATTCCTGATATGCCAAAATATAGCTGAAGTGCAGAAAATGACAGATCAGACTGAAATTATGATCTGATCAGCTAATGCAACATTTGAAATAATTTTTGCTTTGGGCAACAAAATCATTAATTATTCAATACTTTCACCATGCATTAGGAGTGGCTTCAAATTCACCGGTGTCTTGTTGTAGACTAGGTTCCTCAATACGCATAGCACTCTATTTTAGAAACTATTAAATCTCTCTTTGTTTTTTCTTGCACGAATTAAGACTCGAAAAAACACTAAGAGCCAATATTTATTATACACCTTTTATGATGATCTTGCAGTGGCGTAGCATCAGGGTATTCAAGGTATTCACAGAATACCCTACAAATTTCTGAGGAAGTAAGAAACTGCAATGTTAATGGTCATTGAAATGGTAAATATAGTTGCCTTTCAACCTTTTAGCTCTTCTAATCTTCAATATAGTGAACGCTGAAGCTGCGAGGCCGTAAGAGAGAAAGAAGAACTTCTTGTTAAACTCAAATCTGTCACGAATAAGCAGTGAGTACCCTGGACGGTGTTTAACCAATCAAAATGCTCCATTTTAATCAATAAATTGCTCATTAATCTGCGAACGCAATAGGATTGGACGCAGAAATTGTCCCAGCGTGCAGCCTCGATTAGTGAATAAGCAACAGTCGCTCACAGCCATAGTCTCACTTCCAAGTTCATGAAAACGATCATGCCTGTTGTCGAAAAGGATGCAAAAGTATTTATAGAAGAATTAAAAGAGAGTTCCGTCCTTATACATTTTTCAGTAAACAATCTATAATTGCACTTTTGTGCCGTTTTCTGGTAGTAGCAATTGTGAAGACCAGTGAAAGGTAAGTCATTAATTAATCTCTCTGACCTAATGCGCCTTAGGCCAGTTAATTCACCGTATGAATCTCTCGCCTTGGTTAGGAAGGGCACTATAATGTGTAGTTTTGCTTAAGTAGTGAATGCTAATAGATTTACAACAGCTCCCTTAACTTCTCAAATTCGTAGGTCCTTCAAAGTTCGAAACATGTATGTACTGTTCAGTTCATATTTTTGACAAAGTCATTTTCTACTACTTCCATTGTGATATGTACTTCTTTTCATCCGATAAAACAACTTTAAATACGGGATGTTTACTAAAGAACTTGTTTTGCCATATTTATGTTCAGGCTCTAGGAGCCACACCCAGTAACACCAAGCCGCACCCAAGAAACTTCTTGAAGCTTGTGATAGAATACCAAGTCGAAGAGGTCACGCTACGCCACTGTACTGTTGTAAAAGAGCTAGCAAATTTCCCTTGAGAAAAGCATTTGAGAGTGTACTGCAATAACTTACTCAAAACATATGATCATGACGAGCACAGCATTGCTACTAGATGGCCTAACAATATACAAAGATACGTTCTCTTTAGGAAGTTTGTATACATAATTATCCTTAAAAAGCTTCAAGTATGCATAGCAAGCTAGTCACACTTCTAGTACACGTTTTTTGAAGCTAAATCAATAGCATTTGGAACAGAACCACGCAAAATATAAAGACCAACAAAAAATTTTCCAGATATCCTGATATTTTCGGATAGCGAAAGGTTTCAGGTGACAAATAAATTACCAATTAGCTATTTTCTATATTGTGTACCGAAAATTGTTTTTGATATGTTTCACAATGCTTCACAACTTTCACAGCTTTATATTCACAATAAGCAACTTGAAAGTGTTTTGAAGTACTCATTTGCTTTCATTGTACTTATGGTGCATTAACATCAGAGCATCAGCAGTCTCATCAACAACTTCACTGAGAGATTCTCTTTTCCTCTTGGATAAGATATTAATCTATTAAAGTTTTAGTTTCTACTTTGCCTTAGCATTTAAAGATTTGAAAAGTACTTTCTGCTTCTATTTCAAATGTATCTATCATAGGTGCTGACTTTTGATTTTCTCAGAGGGGGACTCAAATTAGAAAATTTTGCCTACCATAAATACACATTTTAACGATATGATATATAGCATATTTTCCTGCAGATAGCGAAAGAAAAAAGTATCCCAACAAACAGAACAAATATATAGATGTATAACAGAAGGGTGGTTCGGTACATTAAACCCCATCTTAGTTTTCCATGCCTATTTTGATTACCAAATGGTACGAAATATTGTAGAATTTCCCTAATGGAGCAAAACCGTTGAGTGCTGTTGCACCCTACGCCCTCTCCAGTAAGCCCGCCTTTGAATAGAAGTGTCAATGTAGTTTTATTATCACGGCAGTTCTTAGGTTTCTGTGATTTGGACAGCCAAAAAGCGTTATTTCGCAAAGGTCTTTAGGGGAAACTCAGCCCCCCTGTAGCATCGTCCGGGGAATGGCTCGAGCCCCAAACCCCCACCCATTCGGTACTCGTGGAATCTGTTACAATGTGGGGTACTTTAGCCCTCTTGCAACTTCAATATCTGCTGCTATTTCACTTGAAACTCCTCTTCCTAGATCACTGGAACTTGTCAGACTACTAGAGGTGATTTCTATCTTTTATTAGAAAGGATCTCTCTATGGACGAAAAACAGTTTAATATTTTCGTTTTAAGCCATGGAATGCTCTCTCTCCCTTTTCATTCGTGTTGCTGATTCTGCTTCTTTTCCTCGGTCTAAACTAAAACTCTTTTTCATTGACTCTTTTGCGTGTTTGGAAATTGTTTCATCTGGTTTATGTTATTTATCTTTCAAGTTTTTAGTTTCTCTGCTTTTATAGAGGGAAATGGACTCTCGACTAAGTTACCTATTTAAAGAGCTTCTCCGTAATCGATCTAACAACATATATACAGTCAGTAACGCCATGAAATATTAGTGATTCATTACTACGATGAACCAAAATGAGACATAAGAATGGCCAGCTTTTGTACATGTAGTGAGGAACGTCCTTGGTAATGGTAGAAGTGAAGATCCCAAAAAACTGGTTATCGAATGCTGACTGCCTTTCAGAAGATTGCAAACATGAGCATCAAAATTTATTTCCTACACTCCATTTATATAAATTTTCCGAAGATCTTTGTAGTGTAAACGAGGAACAAGGGAAGTGTTTTCACATAGAGGTCAAAAATGATAGAGAACAGATGTCAGGACCATTGAAGTACCACAATGATAGCAGATTATTGCTGGAATCTGAAATGGCGGGGTCAAAATACTTCGCGTTACTGACAATCGCAAAAAAGCATTCTTAGGACGCTAGTAACTAAACTAGTATATAATGTATTTATTTGTTTAAAGAAGATTCCATTAAAAGTTATGCTTTCATAAAGAAATTTGTACTGAATTCAACACAGTTTACAGCAATTTTTAAAGATAGTCAGTATTATCAAACGTTAGTTAACGGCTTGGAACAAAATTATTTGCAGCTACAGTAATTAACAACCATAAATTCTGATATTAAGAAAAGCAGGCTTTTTGTAGATCTAGGCCATAGGGGCATACTAGAATACTTTTTTAAACATGGAAACATGTGCATCCATAATTGTTTAATACCTTTATGAGGTTTCTAGAAGTCTTGATGACAAAAAATAAGTTATTTTTTTGCTGCAGAGGCAGCATCGTGTGCAAAAATACTACTATGTAAAAGCAGAAAAACCAGAGCTGTTATTAAAAAACGAATGATATTTTTGCTTTTAGCACCAAGAATAGAGCGAAAACCTTGTGTCAGATCAATGGAACTTTTAATCATAAAAGTTTGTTGCACGGTGCCATCCATATTGAAGTTATTTGCCTATTGTGGCTGAGTGACTATGGCAAATTGAAATTCTGAAAATGTTTATAGCAATAATGGAATAAACAATAATCTAATTGCGTAGCAATATAAGAAAAAGCGGTTTATCATGGATCGTTCATAAAAATCACCAAAACTACAGTCATCAAAGTCATCATAATAGCATCATCATATTCACCATAATAAAAAATTTTCATAATCATCGTATAGTAAAAGGATTGATTTTTACCATAATTTGAAGTCTTCAGCGGCTACTTGCATTCTGTCCCGCTTGCAGAGAGAGTAATTTGTTTATCTGAAGATTTGACTCTGCAATGTCATTTGAATTATTAATGGGGTTCTGTTTATTTTTTGTTCGGATCAGTTTGCATCACTCAAAATAAGGTATGATGAAGTGAAAGTGTTATTACAGAAGAGAAGATTATTTTCAATTTGATACCAGTAATATCATTGTGAAACAGACAGCTGTTGAACATCCTCAATCAAATTGGATTGGAAATGAGATACCCCATTTAAGTCCAATAACTCCACTCCCTTTGACTAATATCAGTAAAGGTAGTCCTATATACTTTAGTACGTAGGGGAGTGCCTGTTAGAGAGGACACTTAACCTGAGCGATCGGCATGTGAGGTAAGGTGGGCAGTTCCTTTCCTGGCCGCCTTTGTCTCCCAAGTGTGACCACCAGGTACCCACCCATTCCCGTGCTGGGTGAACAGAGAAACAGAAAGCGAGCTTTCAGTCAAGGCCTCGAGTCGAGCTCGGACAGTAGACCTTCCACACGGGAGTCATGCGCTCTAAACGCTACGCCACCTCGCCTATATTTACATACAATTGTTGTCACTTCCACATTCAAGGACACTTTCACATTCAAAGAAATTTAGCAGCCTCTTGCTTGCTGTACATTTTAAATTGCATTTCGTTTTTTCAATTAACAACATTTATGGTTAATGAATCTTTAGCATCTAAATTACTTACTCTAAAATAGAAATTGCAAATATAATGCAACAAAGTTCCCAAATCCATGAAACCATGTTTGCTGGTATTCCATGGAGTTGTGTTTTAGCTCGGTATATTTGGAGTATGATATTTTTGGAACAATCTAATGTTGGCAGCTCACGAAACTTGTCAGGGTTATAAGTGCCATGCATGAATAGCAGCATCATCGAATCCTTTCTCTGCAACTTCTAGTAAATGGGGATCTGTGGATATTCATATTGCCTTGCTGTCCCTCGAGTGGAAAGATCTCGGCTTGGGTTTACTTCAAGTGCTTTTAGTAGAGCTGTCAAGAGTGAAAGTAGTAGGAGGTAAAGTGCCCCATGACTTCAAGGTCTTGAAGACTGCATATAGGTCCTTGGACCTCAAGGTCAAAGGGCATCAAATAATAAGTGGAGTGGCAAACTACCGGAGTTGACACGTAGACCCTCTAAATTTGCCTTAGGACAATGGAGTTCTCTCAGTAACCCTGGCTCCTAAGGCATAGCCTATTGACCTTCGATGTCAGGATATCCCTAGTTTATTAAAAAAGATTTCTCAATTCGTCTGTACTTTTTTATTGATAAAAGGGCAATGTTTTAGGGACTGTAACATATCTGGTTTTGTTCTCAATATATTGCACCAGACATTCTCAGCATAAGGAGGTCATTTAGGTAAGTAATAGGACTTTTTGTTTGTTCCCTGAATAAGATTTAAGCGGGTTCCCAGACTTTTTATTGAGTTGATAAGTACATAGCCTTTACTGACGTGCTATCAACTTCATCGAAAGCTTTTTCAGATCACAATTAACTGTGCGAGTGGTGTAATTGCAATCTATGTTCTCGTACTAGAAATCTGTATTGCATATGAGAGATTCTGTAGTAGACTAGAATCTCCGGCATGCTGATTCATGATATTTTAATGACGTCTTACTTGGTGCTTTGATACTAGTAAGAGTCACCCGTATCAATAGGTGCAAGGCAAAAACAGATGTCAGTTATTATAGGCCAATCTCCGTTGCTTTGCCTTGCTAATCGAGTTCTTTTAGAGCTTCTTTTAGCCTTTTAAATGCTGAAGTATCAACACCACGCTTTGAGGTTGTTAAATAAATCAATTTCATCATCTTCCAGCATAATAATATGTGCAGGCTGGGTTACTATCGGAAAATTTTGATGGAACTGTACCAGGCCAAATAAATATTCAATGCTAATTATAGATATCGCAATTTTTATAGTAGTCAAGACATGGTCTGAGGAAAAAGCATAGAACCTTGTACTCCGCTCTAAAATTATCTCTCGGAGGTATTTTGAGGTGAAATGGCGACTTTACCTTTTCAATGTATCAAACTGATATTGGATGCCAAGTTTCGTGCTGACGTCACCATTTTCACAAGAGTTATGGGATGAACTGGTAAAAAGACTGAAGCAGAGCTTCCTATTTTAAAAATTGCTTTTAAAAAATTTTTGAGATGGTATTCCTACCCTTTCTTTTGCAGCCTAACATTCGACCTCTAACAGCCCTAACTAGCGTCATTTTTCTAATTTCTAAAGCAAACTATGTTTAAAGAAAGCAAGCTTTTGGTCACCTTTCTTCCTTGGTAGACGACGCCTCCTAATTCCACTCGCGCTAGTCTTTGGTCTACAACTCTGTTAATAAGTTATTAAATTAATTGCAATCTGTCTTGCTCCTCCTTAAATTAATCGCAGAACGTCACTTTGCAAATTGTAAAATAAAATGTTTTCATTTTCAATCATATAGAAGTAATTAGTTGGTATACTTTCAACTAATAAGTTGTTTACGCTTATATCTGATAATTAAACAAAGCTTATCTGCAAAGTGAAAATTGATTGGTCTTCTACTTCCTCATTTCTCATGATTGGTCTTCTACTTCCTCATTGCTGCTGGCATTAAGCTCGTGCAAATCGCCCCTCCAAAAACCAACAAAACAAAGATGTAGATTGGGCTCGTCAATCATTCTTTTGCATTGACTACAATGTAGGATTTATTGGGCTAATTATTGTGTTTTTATTGACTGTGCATAGTTTACAGTCGCGAGAAAAAACTTTTAGTGCCATTATCTTCTTTTTAATTTAATCTAGCTGCTTCTTTAACTTTCATATCAGCTTTATATGTACATCCTCTCCTCGTTTCTGTCGAACAAGATGTAAATAATCTGATGATTAACAGAAGGGGGCCCAGAAGAGATCCTTGTAGTCTCGCAGCAAGTGATCAAGCTTTCGTTGGAGGTTTGGCTACACAGAGAGATCAATAGCAAACCAATCCCTTGCAATGCATTTGATACCAATAGAATTCAATTTCATAACCCATGCCCAGCAGCATCGAAAGTTTTCATAGTTAGTTAGGTACTAAAGTTATTAGGGAATCAAGCTGAAGGAAGGCAAATTGACTTGGTAAAATAATAACATAGGTCTTTTCCTCGCTAATGGCGCATAGGACGAGCATTTTTAGGCCAAGCATTTGCTAGTATAGTGAAAGCTACAGAATGAAGTTGATCCACTGAGAACGCTGCGTGCTTAACTTTTCCAGCCTATTCTCAAGTGTCGGACTACAGATAAGAAGGTAGTCTGTACCGTTTTTAATGTCTTTGGTATGATTTGGCGTGGGCTTTAACCTAAAACCTTCCGGGTATAAAGTGGAGTTGTTGCTGGTGTGGTATCCACATTTAGAGATTTATACATTTGGTCACTAAAATCTTTTTCAAGTATCCTTACAGAAACAGAAGGAAGTGAGATGGGCCTCTGACTATATGCATCGCCTTTTTGGCCAAAATTGAATATAGAGTTATCCTAGCTAATTTCCAAAAATTGGGAAAATGGCCAGATTTCATGGAGGAGTTGTAAGATTTTACCAATGGCTTGCAAGCAGCATTCGTTCCATTTTTGGCAAAAATGTTAGAGATATTATCAGGGGCAAATGATTTTCCATCTCTGAGATTACATGTAATCATCGGGTAGATATATGCGTCGCTCATAATAGCAGCTCTACTATGGGGGCACCAGTAACATCGGTACGCTTGTGACATAATGGTAATTGTTATATTCTCTTGTTTATCATTGCAGAGATAAGATCCAAATCAAAGCATGTCCTTTATGTATCTGACTTATATTACTTTACGGTATTCTCAAATTATCTCAAAATCATCCCTTCCATTGCCCGTAGGGAATCCAACCCGTGAATACATTTATTGCAGTGACGATATCTGTTAGCAGATGTAGAACACTGAATGTGATTTGCGCTATAGACTTTACATCATGAATATATTGAAAGGAAACCCATATCAGAGAAATAAGAATCTGCTATTGATATGTGTCCTGTGGTGCTAATAAAGAGAAATAAGTACATGGACAGGAGAGCATTACTGCGAAAATGGAGAGTTTCCTTTCAAGAATTTCATACAGTTAATTAAATGCTATAGTATATTTTACAATAAAGTCTATTTGGAAAAGGAGTTCATTTTTCTCTCCAAATCAGAAATACTTTCTACGATGTCTATAGGAAGTATGTTACGCAACGTAGCACTAATAAGGAAAAGCCATTTTTCACAACCTCTAATATGACTTTAGGAATCTGAATGATGAAATTTCTGTTCCTTGTACTTAAACTGTTTATTGCTCTTTAAGAAATCTTAAATATTTGAGCACATGTTGCTACTGTTCAGACACTTTCTCACTATAAGTGCCGCATCCCTAACGACTTTCTTTTCTCAAGTCACATGATGTTGAGTTCATTATGGAGGAAGCAGGCGTTAAGTGACTGCAGTTTCTTAAGCTTGGTTCTTGTGAGATTCCATTGGACGATGTAAATATTTACTAGGGCTTGAATGATGGGGCACTTGTAAACAGCTTGTGCAGCTTTATCATTGATAATTAATGGCTGTAGCTATACCAAGAGGCCAAGTTTAGATGAAACTTTCTTGCACTTCTGGTCAAAACATACAGAGAGATTAAGTTTTTGCTCCAGGATGGTACCAATATATTCATATGACTAAGTAGAGCTGCTCTATGTGCCATGGCAAAAAAGGCCCATGTCTCTAGAATCATGTGCAGCAGTTGCTGTGCGATTTGAAGTGCCAAGAAGCATGCACTCAGCTTTACTATTCTTCAGGTTAATTACAAGATCGTTGTAAGTAAGGTACTTAGCTACTATAGCAAATTCTTCTTTTGAGTTAGATTCTAGTTCATCTGCAGATTTAGATGACAGACACATTACTAGATTATCAAGAAACTGTACGACATTACTATGACTGAGACAGTCTACCAAGTCATTGAAAAATAGCAAGAACAGAGTGGAACCTAAGATGGAGCCTTGAGGGGCATCAAAAGTTAGAGGACGGGCGTAAGAGAAGATTTGAACTATGGGAAGTTAGGGGGCTTCTGTTTAGATTAGAGGAAGCATCGGAAAATCAAAGGAGGGTTTCTCATTTAAGATCAAACCCCCTCTCTCTCTCTTCCTGAGCAGGGTTAATCTTTTTGGAACTCAGCCTTTTGAATTTATTACTTTGTACACATTTCAAGTAAGCAATTACTATTGTCAGATATATTCAAATGTTAACCTGGGTTACCCTTCCTCGTCCCTGTTTGATTTTGTTACAGATCAAAAAATAAAATACCTTTCTAAGCATTTCGAAGCTACTTCTTGTTTTTGCTATTTTACATACATTTCAACCAAGAGTTGTTATTCTCGCAAATTTTATTCAATTATCAATCTGTTGTGTCTCTTGTCTAAGAGTCTGATTTTTTTTATAGATATTAAAGGTGACAAAAATATCTTATTTTGATAAACTTTAGTATGATTCCACATCTTGTATCCCTGA
This sequence comes from Cassiopea xamachana, assembly GCA_900291935.2. Lineage (NCBI taxonomy): Eukaryota > Metazoa > Cnidaria > Scyphozoa > Rhizostomeae > Cassiopeidae > Cassiopea > Cassiopea xamachana. The sequence goes on from OLMO02000277.1 coordinate 9,455,572, forward strand.
GCAAAGTATAAAATGTAGGGGGTGCAAGGTCAGAGTAAAATTATCTTAGGGGTTTAGGGGATAAATAAGATTAGGAACCACTGCCGTAAATAAACTATCATCAGTCTCTCTTAGAACAATTCATGGATCACTGAAGAATTCCCTGAATGAAGTTGCTATACTTTTTACAAACAGAACTTACATGGCTACCTGCTCCGCAATGGCGCTCTTCAAGAAAGATAATGGGGGGGGGGGCAAATGGGCTAAATTTGCCAAGTATTTTAGAATAAACACGTGTACTCGACTAATGCTAGAGAGCTTTTATCTTACACAAGTGTTTTTCATATAAAGAAGGCTTAAATGGAATTGAGTTTCTGACAAAAAATTTTCTTGTCAAAAAAGCTTGTGTTTAACCTTTGCTCCATTACTGTTGCCGAGAATGATGCTGACTTTGTCCCTCCTTGCCCTCCTTAATACTTGCTACTGCTGCTCCATGAATATGCAACAAGGATTTCCTCAAGAACAACCTTGTCATTATTTTGCTCTGTCACTTCAGTCAAGTTGAGAAAAACTGCATGAAAAATTGGATTCACAATAGGACAAGACATGAAGTTAATATGAAGCAAATACCATAGCTTCTCATACTTTACCATATTTGCAGTTTTCCAAACATAATGTTCACTATGTATTTGTGATAGTTGGGAAGATGGTGAATGCCAAATTTGCCTACACTTTCACTATGGAAAGAGAATATGATATGAATTATATATTAGCATCATATTTAACGGATAGTGGAATGTGGCGAAAATATGTGGCAAATTTCATGTTCACTTCAAATTTGATGAGCCATTTTGTGCACCAAATCCCATATTCACTTCTAATTTGATAAACGCTATGATGCAACATATGTCATATTTACATCAGATTTGGTGAGCCCTCTGATGTACCAAATCCCATATTCACTTCTAATTTGATAAACGCTATGATGCAACATATGTCATATTTACATCAGATTTGGTGAGCCCTCTGATGTACCAAATCTCATATTCACTTCAGATGTAATGAGCCAATTTATGCAGCAAATTTCATATTCAGTTTCAAAAAACCTGCTCAACAGGGGCTTCAAATTAGAAAAACAAGAATGGTTTTCCTTCTGCATACACGCAGGAAGGATCACAGAATCAGTACGTCACATGCCACAGTGGAGGGGCACATGAACCACTGCCATGCATTGCTGGAATAGAGAATAAATAGTCAGCAGAAATTGTGAGGATAAATTGGCAAAAAATGCTCAAGAGTCTAGGCTAAGCTACACGGTTATAAAGGGGTGAGGGAAATGAATAACTCCTTCCAAATGCAGTAATCAACAAATCAACAACTGCACATTCAATAAAATCATGGTATCACTGAAATCTATTGAAGGATAATAAAAAATGGAAAGTGAAAATTAAATGACTTCAAATTACAAAAACGATCATGGGAAATAAAAAGGCTGATGCAACACAATATCTAATATACATATACTAATACTCTAATGTACAACTGCACTCAAATTTAGAACAACTAATATCAATATGATACAACATACATCCGCCAATACACAAGGAATAAAATGAGTGTGTAGTCATTACGGGGCTCATGTTGGTATAAAAAGATACAATTTTAGGACTTAGTAAAGAGTTGTTAAGGACTAAAGAATTATTTTAAGGGCATATTTTAGTGTGCTTTTTGAGGAATTTAAGTAGAATCACAAACCTTCCCTTAGACACCAAGTCTCTAAAGAGTACAACATCTACAATCTACCCCACCATATGCTGCTGTACAGAACAATAACCATTGAATCTATAATGCAAATCTGACATGTCTCTTATCTTCTTATCTCACCAAAACAGTAGATATAGTATCCAATTGTGTGGCTAAGGGAACACAATTTCCTACTATCTTCTTGAAAAATGAATTGCGCAATGGAAAACTTTTTCACAGGATTCATGCACTGCAAAAAAATTCAGGATCATTCATAAACACATGTAGCCATACATAGCTTTTGTCATTTGTAGCACACACTCATACAAATAAAGTATACCCCTAGATAGACCTAATCATAAAAATATTCCATGCCATTTACATGACAAAAAATATTCTTTAAGTACTTGAATTGAAGTTAAATGAACAATTACTGGAAAAAGTTTATAGTTTCTCTTTTCACTTTTAGCTCTTCATGTTACAATTTTGTACTTTTTTGTTTAATACAAACGTCGGTACTTAATCCAGCAGAATATACATTACCTAGCATTAGAGAGATTTCTGTTTGTATGTTAGTTTATGTATATGAAAATAAGTTTGAAAAAAACCGCCGTGGTTATTCGTCCGGCACCGGGTCTGTAACTTCTTTCGCTATTCGTCCTTAATACATGCGCATATACGCGGTAGAATCAACTGTACGATTAGGGGCTTTATTTTTTGAATTTTTATATGAAGGACGTCCTGTAGAGGGAGGGGATACCCAAAAAAGTGTACGAAAGCGCACAAGGGATAGGTTTATTGCATTGGCACTGAATCTGTTGTAATAAACTATGAGAATTTTGTTGAGTTAACTTCTGATAAAAGGACTTTACACTGATCACCTAGGTTGGAGAGGGCAGCTTATCTGGAAGCACATTATGTATTAAATAAGGATGAAATTGTAGGCAATCTTTATATTCAACCTCAATAGATCACTGTACCGAGTTTCCCCTACTCCCACTGCCTAGCCTACATATCTGCCAGATGCTCTGATTATGTGAGGAGAGAGCAACTACTCATTAAATTGTTCTTCATAAAAAGGGGGCATCACTTCAACATCGTTTGCTGCAGGAGATGCGTTAGAGGTTTGCCCTGCGAAAATTTTGTCTGTGACTTGTTTTATGTAACAGTATTTGTTAAAATGGCGCTGTATCCAGTACGTTCTCCTGCAGAAATACCTACATTGGACTAGCGGTTCTCTCTCGGAAATGGCAAGTTCTCAACGTTTAGGGGTGCCTCATCATCCCTCAAACCATCATACACTCATAATATTTGTATCTTCTTGTCTAATCTTTGGTTCAATTCCTAAAAATAACTCCAGAAAGGAATCCATGTCCACTCTTATAACATTCCGTAGCTAGCGTAAATCGCACTGTTGATATTGCTGAAACAGGGGATGGTAGGCTTGAATTTCAACCCTCTTTTGATGACCAGTATATTGGCGCCAAAAGACAATATCACGAAAATGCTCAAGAATATTGTATTGTGCGGGCAGAACGCACAACAACGCCGAACATTGTCATACACATAATGGATGATGTTCGCAAACAAATGTATGGCAGTGTCGGCAGGCCTTAAGGTGGATAGAATAACCTATTAGTGGTAACTCTGTAATGTATGGGTAGCAATGCAATTCTTTGTCACAGTTCAATTCTTACCTTTTATGTTTGATACTGCCTGTGGAGAGGGGGGTTTGAACTCTAATTCTATCCTTTTGTTTCCATATAGGGATGTTTTGTTTGGAGAATCCACAATGAATGCCTCCTATTCTTCTTGTTTGCAACAAGAGGCAGCATGCCACCCCTGTCTCACTTTGCAATCCGTTCTTTCTTAGTTGCAACGCATGAGAACGTAAGTCTATAAATCAGTAGATGAATTACGAGTTCTCCCTTTCGAGAGAAATTTCGAGACCGAAGTGTAAGAGCATAACATAGAATTTCCATTTCAGAAAGCAGTACGTTCCTTTCTGAATGTTTAATCTATTATTTAATTTCATCATTCGATTTTCCTTTCATCTTACTTTATACTGAGAATTATATGTAATTTATGTTCTGCACGGACCTTTGAAGACCTTGCTGTGTGAACTGAGAAAGAGAACCATGCATTTCAATTGTCTCAGAGATATGATAGGCCATTATATGCATATATGGTGTTACGACTTTTGTCGGATAAAGTGAAATATGCACTCTGTTTAGCATTTTGGTTGAAATCTTATGTTTCTGTGGTAGTACGAATGTCCAGTTTATCTAAATCTTTGATTAATGCCATGAAAATATCCCTTGATATCTGCATTCTCTATATTCTCTCCTGAGAGGTCAGAGGAAAAAGATCAGGCACCTTTAGTGTTTTTAGAAGTTTAGCTTTCTAGGCCACTGAACGGTTGTTCTTTTGGCACATGGGAGAACATTATCAAATTTAACATTGCCTAGGAGAAGATCTAAATATCTTAACTATGTTATATTGCATTAGCACTGCATCTGTTGTAATAAACTATGAGAATTTCGTTGAGTTAACTTGTGATAACAGGACTTTACACTGCTCAACAAGATTGGAGAAGGCAGCTTAATTGGAAGTCAATTATGCATTAAATAAGGATGAAAGAGTAGGCAATCTTTATATTCAACCTCAGTGGATCACTGGACCGAGTTTCCCCTACTCCACCTGCTAGCCTACTTATCTGCCAGATGCTCTGATTATGTGAGGAGAGAGCAACTACTCATTAAATTGTTCTTCATAAAAAGGGGGCATCACTTCAACATCGTTTGCTGCAGGAGAAGTATTAGAGGTTTGCCCTGCGAAAATTTTGTCTGTGACTTGTTTTATGTAACAGTATTTGTTAAAATGGCGCTGTATCCAGTACGTTCTCCTGCAGAAGTACCTACATTGGACTAACGCATCTCTCTCGGAAATGACAAGTTTTCAATGTTTAGGGGTGCCTCATCATCCCTCACACCCTCATACACTCATAATATTTGTATCTTCTTGTCTAATCTTTGGTTCAATTCCTAAAAATAACTCCAGAAAGGAATCCATGTCCACTCTTATAAAATTCCGTAGCTAGCGTAAATCGCACTGTTGCTATGGCTGAAACAGCGGATGGTAGGCTTCAATTTCAACCCTCTTTTGATGACTAGTCTATTGGCGCCAAAAGAAAATATCACGAAAATGCTCAAGAATATTGTATTGTGCGGGCAGAACGCACAACAACGCCGAACATTGTCATACACATAATGGATGATGTTCGCAAACAAATGTATGGCAGTGTCGGCAGGCCTTAAGGTGGATAGAATAACCTATTAGTGGTAACTCTGTAATATATGAGTAGCAATGGAATGCTTTGTCACAGTTCACCTCTTACCTTTTATGTTTGATACTTCCTGTGGAGAGGAGGGTTTGAATTCTATTCTATTCGGCAGGCCTTAAGGTGGATCCATCCATCCATCCATCAGGTGCCCTGCTTCGTAGCGTTGGCAATCTTGTCTCTCCACACATCTCGATCCTTAGGAGATCTCATTATGTCTGTCACTTTTTCCACCTTCAGCCGCGACGTCAGGCCGTCCAACTTCTTCTGTCGTGGTCTTCCTCTACTCCGATTTCCTTCAAGCATTCCGGTGGTAATGTCGTACTCCATCTTATCCCGTCTCATAACATGCCCAAAAATGTCGCCTGTCGCTTCCGTATCCTATTTATAAGCGACCGCTCTGTGACCGCCTCCTTTACAACCTCTTGATTTGTTTTCTTTGCTGTCCATGGAATTCGAAGCATTCTTCTGAGATAACCACATTTCTACGGCTACCAATTTCTTTTGAATCTGCTTGTTTATAGTCCATGCCTCGCATCCATACATCAATATCGGTTCGATATAGCACTGCAGGGTTCTCTTCCGTGTGTCTATAGACAGTTGGGTATTAGACAGGATGGACTTCATTTTTGGAAGCACATCTTCGCTTGGCCTATCCTTGACGATATTTCTTTGTCGTTTCGACCATCACTGGATATTAAACTTCCAAGGTATTTGAAGGATTCACACTGTTTGAGCGGCGTCCCATTGATGAAGATGTTGCACTTTGGTGTATCTGCTTTTCGACTTACTACCATTACTTCCGTCTTTTGCAGTTTAGTTCCAAACCTTTGTTGTGGCTGTCTTTGACGACTATGTCTAGAAGAATTTGGAGGTCTTTTTCATTTTCTGCTATAAGCACAGTATCGTCTGCATTCCTGAGATTATTTATCATCTTTCCTCCAAATTTGATGCCTGGAAATCTTCCAAAAGTCTCAGGATATTCCCCTTTATAGGGAAAAAAAGTCGGGCGACAGAACGCAGCCTTGTCTTACGCCGCGTTGAATCTTTTCGAAAGAGCTGAAATCATTGCTTACTGTCATACAGGCTCTTTGTTCCCAATACATGTTTTTTATTATTCTTAGATCCTTCCCATCTACTTTGAATTGCGTCAGCTATCTTACGAGTTCGTCTTGCCTAACTCGATCAAAGGCCTTGGTATAGTCGATGAAACACAGGCAGACGTCTTTATTCACCTCTAGGGATCTCTCTATCAATGTTCACAGTTTCAAAATAGCATTTGATGTTCCTTTTCCCTCCACAAATCCACACTGCTCTTCTGCAATTTCTGGTTTAATTTTATTCCTTACTCTCACAATTATGATGCGTAATAGTATTTTAGTGACATGGCTCATAAGACTTATCGTGCGGTGAAGTTCGCAATCTGTGGCGCCTGCTTTTTTGGGGATTGCAATAAATACAGATTTCAACATATCAGATGGAATGTGTCCAGTGTCATAAATTTTGCTCAAAAGTTCCGTCAATTCAACCAAACCAAACTCTCCCAAGGCCTCGATAAGTGGATAGAATAACCTATTAGTGGTAACTCTGTAATGTATGAGAAGCAATGGAGTGCTTTGCCACAGTTCATTTCTTACCTTTTATGTTTGATACTTCCTGTGGAGAGGGGGGTTTGAATTCTAATTCTATCCTTTTGTTTCCATATAGGGATGCTTTGTTTGGAGAATCCGCAATGAATGTCTCGTATTCTTCTTGTTCGCAACCAGAGACAGCATGCCATCCCTGTCTTACTTTGCAATCTGTTCTTTCTTAGTAGCAACGCATGAGAACGTAAGTCTATAAATCAGTAGATGATTTACGAGTTCTCCCTTTCGAGAGAAATTTCGAGACCGAAGTGTAAGAGCAAAAGATAGAATTTCCATTTCAGAAAGCAGTACGTTCCTTTCTGAATGTTTAATCTATTATTTAATTTCATCATACTATTTTCCTTTCATTGTATTATATACTGAGAACTAGATGTAATTTATGTTCTGCACGGACGTTTCAAGACCTTGCTGTGTGAACTGAGAAAGAGAACCATGCATTTCAATTGTCTCAGAGATATGATAGGCCATTATATGCATATATGGTG
>OLMO02000277.1:9491861-9524545 GCA_900291935.2 Cassiopea xamachana
GCATTATCTTCGACTAGGAATTTTGATTTAACCTAATTTGTCCATAGTAGCTGAACGAAAAGGAAGCTTCAAGTTTATCTAGTCAAAGGTACTATTATGAGAAATTGTTTGCTTTAAGGAAGCGATTCAGACGGACCCTTGAGCGTTGCGAGAAGTAATGATGTCAGAGGTTTGGCGCATTGATTTTGGGGGATAAGCTGTTTCTTCCTTCAAAGTTTGATAGCAGAAAGGACCATTGGTTGTAGATTAAACTCACTGCATGATTCGCTACGATACAACGCTCATGAATTGAGCCGAGACGAGGAACCATGTCTGAAACGAGGAGCCATGTCTAAATACCTACATGGATATGCAAGCCTCTTCAATAAAATACACAAGCCTTCAACTGGCTCAACAGTCAGTCTGTTGTATGTAACTATATTTGGTATTCGTAGAACATTTCCAATGTCATATATATCGTTTTTTGAATCTAAACTCTACTCTGCACTCATCGTCCGTGAGTCTTTCCAGATCAAAACGTTGGTATTGCCAGAAAGGAATCTCCAGGTTAGGCCTATTCACCCTTTCACATTATAGAGCAATTGACGATCAATTTCGTCGATTATATCAATCCACGTGCCAAATCAAGAATATCTCTAAGATCTCCTCGAATAGCCATACTTAATTGCAGAGTAACTTAAGAGTAAATATTATTATTTTCCCTCCCGCCAAGTGCAAGAACTTCGCAGCCCTGTGATTCTGCGGTTGCACGTGTCTGGGCGCATGTTTTCTGAGAGTGGGCGTTTTGTGCTCTCATGAATCATAAGGATACCGTTAGCGGTATCGTAAGGATGCGTAATCTCCCTATTTCTTGTCAAAGTCGTATGCACACCGTGAAAACGGGGGTGGGGGAATCGAGTGCACAATAGCAGTGGCAAGCATTTTTTGTTTTGAAGAGTTTGCTTGGGGTATTTACTTTCGATCACTGGCAGGAGACTTGCAACTTGCCAAGTTGAGTTTACACTTTGTATCTAAGTAAAGCTCTTTTAGCTGAAAACTCAGGGGAGAATTTTGAATAAAATGTAGAATTCTATTTAATACTTCACAAGCTGCACATCGGAAGTGCACGATTTTCGGCTGCACACTTGGATACCTAACATTCTCTTTGGGCACACACGAGATCTCGGCAGTGGCGGTTTTCGGGGGCATGGACCCAGGTCCCGCGCTTTTGATAACCCAGAAAGGGCCCCGCGTCTGAGAAAAAGTTGATAAGAAATCACAGGAAAACATTTAAATGCACTCGGTGATTTGCAAACAAGGGCCCCGCAGATGATTTCAGCCCCGGGCCCCGCCATCCCTAAAACCGCCACTGGATCTCGGTGAAATGGAAATGCCGCTGTGAGGACCTTTCGTGCCGGATACGAGTTAATTAGCTGGACAGCCAGTATAAATTTGTAAATGAGATCAAAAATTGAAAAAATCTTGCCGGTTGGATTTAGGGCGAGTAACTTTTCAAAATGAATTCCCATGCAGTTGTGAGATAATGGTGTACAACGCCATACCCCNATGTTTTCTGAGAGTGGGCGTTTTGTGCTCTCATGAATCATAAGGATACCGTTAGCGGTATCGTAAGGATGCGTAATCTCCCTATTAATCAGCTTGTAAGTAAATATGTAAAATTCCAATGAGTTTTCTTATACTCAATAACGTGGAGTTTGATGCTCTGTCAGGTTCTTAACTAAAAGGTTCGAGCTTTGATTCTTGGTTCCCTCAAACGTCAAGAGTGCTTACAGAGAAAAATATACCTAGCTCTTCGCTGTTGGCTCAATTTGATTTAATCCTTAGCCCTAGACAAACTAGATAGATGGCAGATCAAGCAGTGAGTTATGTTTTAGGATTTCTGCAATCCCGTACTTCTAGCTTATAAGTACTCGATTTTACTTTTGCCAACTTCTGCCTGAAACTGTCGCACCATCTCTAATAGCACTTACCCTGTTCTGTGCTTTTTGTTTCATGATAGGCCTTGTTACGGTCATCAGTAGACGCACATACCATGGCTGATTGACGAAGTGTACACCTTTGAAGCGTGCGGGAAAACAGTCCTGTGTGAAGCAAGAAGTATTTGAAGCACAAAGACGAAATGATAACAAAGGAAAATAGAAATTTCTCAATTGTGAGAGAAATATTTCATGCAAATTTGAGTTCAATTTCAACGTAATGGTAAGTATCTCATAATAGGATGACACTTGATGAACACAATAGATTGGATCGGTTCTTCCATGCAACACTTTTAGCTGAAAGCAATTTCCCTTTCCTTCTGGCAAATACACTCTTTTTATAAGAATACCGAAATTTGTGCTGAGTCTCAAAATTCATAAATCTTATTCAGTTTTGAGTCTTAGGCTAATCTTACATTATTCTTAAATATCAAAGGTGTAGCTACATCAGAAAATCAAAGGATTCTATTCAGATTTTAAGTGATATCTTTCTTTATCATAAAGTAAAATAAAAGTGGAGCAGAATAATTATTGTATCGATAGTGAAAAAGTTAATTTTCAAGCAGTACTGTAACTCAAATACGCAAAACTTGTGAATCTTGATGAAACTTGAGACTTGCATTATTCTTAAATTCTTCCTAAATTTCAGCGATTCTGAGCCTGTATATTCTTATAGACTTTATCCTTTAAAAAAATTGTGTACTACGACATCACCTAGGCTTAGTATTATATCAAGAAATGTAGTGCAATACAATTTATAACGAGAATTAAGAATTGTTATACCTGAAAAACTTTAATTGCATCTATTAGATGAGATTTGTTAAGATATGATGCATCAGTAACTCTCCATCCAGTAAAATCAACAACAAATACAACTCCACAAATTTGAGTTCGCTCACTTTCGATCAAATATTCCATAGTCAATAATAACGCTCTTAGAATATCATCGAATGTATATAGTTTAGTGTTCCAGTTTCCAGGAAACAAAATCAAAATACTTCTCCCAAGATGATCCCTTTCTGGCATGACCATGGGTAGGCCATCTTCAAAAACAGGTCGCAAACACGACGCTCTTAAAGAGCGAAAGAACTGACGATGGCGCCGTCTAAAGTGGCAATACTTTACTAATAGGTTAAAAGCTCTGTCCTTGTCGAATTTCCTTGCTCGTAAAAACTGGAGCAAAAACGCATCATCTTTTCTTTCAAAATATACGTCAGGTCTAGCCAACATCCTTTCGCGTAATGCCTCAATGTCGAAAGTTCTCGTATCAAAGTGCTCATTAAGTTCGAGACGAGCATTTTCATAAATGTTCTCGCAACTGCCATAAACATCTACCATTGTCTAGCAAAATGAAAGCATTAACTTCCTTTTCACTGTCAAATAAGGTATCAGCAATTAGATAATCCTTACAAGCTTCTTACACAGTAAATTTTAGAAAATAGGTGAACAAGGAAGGAAGACGACCGTTGATTCCACTGAAATTGGTTGATTCACTGGTTCATTTCGCCATGCTTATACTGTCTTAATGCTCAGATTGCTGACAAGCTATCTAGAAAAAACATGAATAATTACAAAAACATCATGCATAAACAGAAATTTAGTAAAAAAATATGTTGGGCAATGAAAGAAGATTAAATTTGAAAATTTTCTCCTAGCATATCTGTTTTATTTATTTATTCATTTACATGCAAGATTGGAAAATGTTATACCAAAGATGTGCTTTTCTTATAAGTATGTGTTCCGATGAGGCCCATGTAGGGGTGTTAGGCAACAGTGGAGCATAAAAGATCTATCAAGGGAACAGGAGAACATGGCAAAAATTGAAAGAGATCAATGGAAGTCATGATCTCTTCTAGGGAACATTTCCGTGTACAGTTTCTCAAGTATTTTCACATATTCACTTTTTGAATGCTGATTTTCGTTCTTAGTCGTTGCAATCATATGGAACTAAATAGGCTAGCAATCGGTCAAATGCTTCTCACCCCCTCACCCACTGGAAGTTCATAACGAATGAACGAAAATCATATCACCATTATATTTATCATTGGTAGCTACATACAGTATCAAACAGAGGAAAATGAAACAAACATGCAGTTTCAAGCACTATTGTGATAAAGAGATAAGGGAGATCGATACATTCTGATTTGCAAGAAGCCAATATAAACGTCAATATACCTACTTGAATGTGGAAGAACAGATATGAGAATGAAAACGTCAAGTCTCGAGAAAACACGTAGCAAAGCCCACCTTGGTAACATTTTGAAGCTCAAGGGACGCAGATTTCTATGAATACCCTAAAGCGTAAAAAACAACAATATCAACCAAATAGCCCAGAGTCAAATGCAGGCAGCTGCTTCGAGAAACGGCCTGTGTGGTAAAATTTTTTATGTGATCCATAAACTTTTCTGTTGAAAATGCCGAGAATCTTTTCCAGGGTCTTTTCTAAGGGAATTCGGTGGGAGCATGTGGAAAAAGGACTATTAGGGGTCATTCACCTGTAACATAAAGCCAATTTTTCCATTTTCCAGACCCTCCCCCCTCCTCTGTAATGCTCCATTACATAAGATGCCCTCCCACCACTACGTAACAAAATCAATACGTCTTACCTCAGTGCTATGGTGAACACAACTCAAAACCTTTGATGAATAAAGATGACTTGTAATGTTTTCGAAACAATCATGACGGACCATTTTTGCACTTTGTTAAATAGATTCACAGCATGGGTTTGTAGCAGATGGGAAGAATTATTGGAGAGACAATTACTACAAAAGCGTTAGATATGCATGCAAGAAATAGAAAAATGCAATGGGGATCTGGGGGCTTGTCCCCAAATAAATTTTTAAGATGACATTCTCTAAAATGTCGGAAAGCGCCTTTTGTTTAGAATGAAAAACAGGTCTCCCCTTACCAGGTTTGAACGAATTATGAAGACCAAGGTTGAAATATGACAAAGCAAAACAAATTTTTCTTATATCTTTGTTGCCTTTCCATCAACGTACTTCTTAAGGTTCCTTATCTTGGACCTCTTGTTATCTAATTCTAGCACTAAAAGTTCCTTCATAGTTCCTTAATTTTCACTGCATATATAGTTCCATAAAAGTGGTACAGATGCAAGAAAAAATGAAAATTTTAAATTTTACCTTCAATTTTCGATAGAACTCAAGACTAAAGGCAAAAATAAGGCAGGAAAGAAGTTTTGCAAATGTATCATTGTGAATTTTGACTGTAAATGACTAGAACCTGCTTCCGATTTCTTGATTATTTTATTTGCTGTAATATCTTTTCAAATTATTTAGTTATTTAGGTCTTTTTCCGTTAGTAGTATAAGTTTCTTAAATATCTTGGCTGCCCACATGTAGGTTCCTTATAAATGCCTTTTTATAAAAAAAGCGGGCACTGATATACAGCCTATGTTATAAATAGCCACCCTATCCTCATTCTCAATGAATGGACTCCAAATGAATATACGCAATGAATTCTCACAAAATCAGCTTGCATTAATGAGACTTTCTCAGCACCATGTTTGGAACCGCAGTGCCCTTGCACCAATGCTAAAAACAAAACGGAGCTGACTATCTGAACTCTTGAAGAAACGAGTTCATCTTTTGAAATTTTTTTGCTCTCTCCTTAGAAGGAACAAGTTCTTTCTCTCACTTGAAAGTCTCCTTTTTGTGGCAAAAGACATGGTACTTTTTAGAATGAGGAAAGTAAGTTATTGGCCTATCCGTCCAATGTATGTAATTGTGGGAAGCACAGTGACAAGAAGGATTGAATCTGCAATGCAAAAATTATTAACTTATCCACTGAGTGGCGCCAATTCCTCTAGCTGGGGGGGCCACGAGAAAGGCTGGGGAGGCTAAGGCTCCCAGTTAGTATGTTAAAAAAGGCCATGATCTATTCACATAGTAACATTTTCCTTTAGAAATCAAATTTACATTGGATGAAGTACTCGAAACTTTTCGCGGATGTGTATTACCTCCGTCAGAAACCATTTTTTAAAAATGAACGAAAAACGTTTTAAAAAATTAACGAAAAACTTTTTGTGGAATTTTTCCATAGCAGACACTCAGCATGTTGAAGTACAGCAGGGGCGTAGCCGAGGAGAGAGGGACAGAGGGCCATATTTCCCTATTTAGTCAAAATTTTCGGATTTTCGGATCTTTCGGAATATTTTTGTACTTTTGTTGTTGGTAAAGATAAAAGTTTTTAATTTCATCTAAAAATCCTGCCCACCCCTCCCACTCTACAGGTGCTACGACTCCTCTGATGAAGTAACACGATATTGTTGTATAGCTTTTGTCCCCTGTGAGTCCATATATAGGTCTAAGAAAGTGGTGGCTGTACTTTCAGCGTACACTGCGAAAGGGCGTTTTCCGACACAATAGAGGGCGTGGAACTGGGAAAGTTTTCCTGGGGGCCAACCCCCAGACTCCATTTTCCTCTCACTTCTCTCGCGCCTTTGCCAGTCTTTTTTACTGCTGTAGTATCCTAATAGCTCTACTCACCTTCCTATGTATAGGACTATCAAATTATGTGGTCGTTATGGGGCGTTGCTAGCTGAAGCCCCCCTTTTAGTTTGAGTTGTTTGATGCTACACCTACCTTATACAAACATGGATTTTATTTATCTTGAGGTGGCCCATTCAGCTTTGCGGATTTATAATACGCTAAAAGGAGAAGTTAAATCTTGCCACTGGAAATACACTCTGTTTTTATAAGAACCAGTAAAATTGAGGTTCAGGCTGGTTAATCTTAAATTTTCCCAAATTTTAAGGTAGAATTGTTCTTAATTTGCTCTTAAATTAGTAGCGTGTATGCCATTTAGAAATATATAAAAAGACAATATAAAAGACAACATTGGATGTTTTGATAGATTGAGAGCCAAATATTACAACAAAGATGAGCCCTCTTGTATACTAATTTTTTTTTATTGAAAACAGTTTATGAACAATCATAGATAGACAATATTAGCACAGTATCTAGTTTTGCTAGGAGCAACTGATTTGAAAAATCAAAGGAAAAAGTCTCAAGGCTATCAAATTCCCTCAGTTTAACAAGAAAAGGACTTTTCACGTCCATTTGTTAGTGCAAAGCCTCTGCACCGTTGTCCAAAAGTACACTTTACAACAGGGCTTCAAGCTGAGCCTTGTTCATAATTTGTTCTTAATTTTCCACCAAATTTCAATCTCGTTTTCTTATAAAAAAGAGTTTAGTTTGACCGGTGATTGCTTGAAGAACTTCAAATCATCTACTTTGTTCCTCTGCATCTCGGACGCCTGCAGCACGAGGGCAAGGGGAATATTTGGCCTTTGGAGAGAAGACATTTAGATATTTTCTCTGTACTTTATTTACAACAAATACTCACGAAATTTCATTTTCCGTTCATCTCCGAACTCTAATGTTAAAAATTTCCCTCTGGGCCAAACCATGGTGGAACTTTTCATTAGACACTGGGCGCATGAGAGGATGCTTAGTGCATTGAAATTTTTGGCAACCATGCTTGCATCAAGCACCTTTGCTTGCATAAATTCTCTTTAATGTTGCATAAATGTTGTCATATGACCCAGCCCCCCAATACGCTTACAAATAGGTAGGGAACACTGCCGAAAGATGTAGACAGAATAGTCATTATTGACAATAGAAGTAACCTACTAGTCTGTAATGATGGTGTTTTGGGAAGATTCAATTTCAAGGTGCCCACCTGAGGAGACGATTCGTTCAGAATTGCTCCATGCACCTTTGACTGTATACGTTTGACTGTCTTTTAAGAAGCCACTTTATAAGCAACCTAGAAGTAGACAGCCTAAAATTTAAGAAACTTTTAGAACTACAAGGAAAGAGCTAAGAATCCTTAGACAAATAGCACAATGAAATCGTTACCTTGTTCAACATAAAGATGTACCAAAACAATGTGAGTATGACATTGCTTTAGACACTCATACTGACGCAATTTGTTTGCTATATCACAAATAGTTTGCTATATTCAGCTTCTCCTTATATTTTCACAGCAATTTAGTTCCCTAAATTAAGAAAACTTTCAGAAACATTTAGAACTAGAATATGGCCAAAAGTTAAGAAAGTTTTTGTATCAGACCGAGAGCGAGGTTTCTTATAAAAAATGCGTGCATCTGTGTCACGAAAGATATGGTATGACAAGACAATCGCATCTTTGGTGATGTTTCACATTGAAGTGAGACATGTATGGTGGCCTAGGAGTGCCACTGCAAATTTGCCTTTTTCCATTTTCATTTGATTGTCATTGCTTATTTATTTTGGTCTTGTTTTAGTTTAACTAAATTAAATCATTTTAATTCCATTTTGTTTTTAGTTCATTTCATTTTCACTTGTATTTTCCTCAGTTTATTTTATAACTTTCAGTTTAGTTTTGGATTAAAACCAAACTGAAACTGAAAATAAAACTGAAACTAAACTGAGTCCATGGCCTAGCAGTGCTATAGCACACAATGCAATGCGGGCATTGCGGAATGTCATTTTGGAAATTCCAAACAATGAATCAAAACAAGAATTGCCGAAGGTCGCATAAGAAACAATGAATAACAGAATGATACCGGTTTAAAGGAAGATCATGGTAACTATGTCAGCAAAAATGTCAAAAGACATGAAGTACTAGATTTTATAAGAGTCGATTACCCTCTGTACGCTTGGAGTTTGATAGGTCAAAGGTGACATTTTCAATACTTTGAGATTACGTATACTGATTATACAGTTAACAGTCGCTGAATTTCAAGAAGCTGTTCAAGAAGAACTGAGTGGTCCGGGTAAATTGTTGGGTTACTAGTGATACAACAGAAAGTTCCAGAGACTTTTCAAGGTCTTGCTTTAATTCATTGATTTGATGTTAATCAATAGGAAGCGTAGCTTCATTTAAAGCCAATTGTTTGAAACTGGGTTTAGTGATTTTCACCACATGATCTATGCAGTTCTCAAAACAACATGTAACAGAATTCCATCTAGACTATTAAATATAGGAGCTATAGGAAATTCTCAGTGCCAGAATTCCTTTGTGATGTATCAACTGCTCTAGCAGTTGAAAGTCCTGGAACATATGATGAATTTGAAGATGTAGTCAAAAAAGCCGTTGATAAACATACTCCTATTAAGACTGCAATCCGTAGAGGAAACAATAAACCATATTTCCACAAAGAAATGAGGAAAACTATAATGAAAAGAACACGACTAAAAATATTGCAAATAAGACTAAGACTCGGGGTAACCTTCAAAAATATAAGGCACAAAGAAAACTTGTGGTTCAGATGAATTGAAGTCAAAAAGACAATTTTATGCTAGCCTAGCTCCCATTGTTGTAGCCAAAGATAAGCATTTCTGGAAAAACGTTTGAATCCTTCTTCTCAGAGCAATCAAGCCCCAAAGAAAAGCTACTTCTCGTTGAGGACATTACCATCAAATCTGATAATAAAAAGACTAGCAATCGCTTCAATTCATACTTTATTAATATTACTGGTACCCTATGTCTTAATGGGCCTGGGACCATTGATGGATATACACCATTAAATGATGCCATATTGAATGCACTGAACAAATACAAAGACCATTCTATTATATCTAAAATCAAAAAGAGCGTTAATAATAGAGAAACCTGTTTTCCAACCGGTTAGCTCACTGGAAGTCAGGAATGAAATTGATTAGCTAAACTGCTCAAAAAAGACTAGTGGGGAAATATCGATAGATATAGTTAAATCTATTGCTGATAATTACCTTGAATATATAACATATTATATAAATCAAAAGTTTACAAACAGCACCTTCCCCGATAAACTTAAACTGGCTGCCGTATCACCAATCTCTAGAGGTGGAGATTCCACCCTCAAAAAGAACTTTAGGCCTATAAGTGTACCATCAGCAATATCCACAATATTTTAGCGCTTGATGTCTAAAAACATTTGCTTATTTGCTTACAGGCTCCTTTCTAACTCAATATGCGCTTTTAGAGAAGGACATAGTGCAGAACATGCCCTATTCAGGCTTACAGAATTATTTCGCAAAGCCCTGGCTGATGGGAGGATTGTGGTGATGGTACTTATGGACCTATCAAAGGCTTATAACTGCATCCCTCATGACATTCTGATAACTAAACTTGCAGCTTGTGGATTTGGCCACTACAACCTATTACTGAATCACAGCTACCTTTCAAATAGAAAACAGCGCGTAAAAGTAAGTTCCGAGTTTAGCGAGTGGCTTGAGATTAAGTCAGGGGCTCCTCAAGAGTCAGTTCTTGGACCTCTGTTTTTCAAGATATTCATAAATGATCTACTTCTCGATGTTAGAGAGTCGGAAATCTGTTATTTTGCAGATGATACAACAATGCATACAAATGGCAATAATATTGGCAGCGTGATACTGAGCCTTGAGGAAGACCTGTCTAACACCATGAACTACATCAGAGTTCATCATATGGCAGCAAATCGTGATAAATTTAAGGTTATGTTTCTAGGGATAAGAGAGCAACCTAAATTCACTCCTGAGATTAGTGATATAACAATCCCCCTCATGGATAAAGTTAAATTACTAGGAGTCACCATTAACCCTAAATTGAAGTTTGACGATCACATAAAAGCACTTGGGAAAGGTCAATTCAAACTGCACGCGTCACGATGCGTCGAGGTACATCGCGATGCGGCACATTGCGCCATATGCTTTTCTTTCAGTTCACGTTGCCTTATAGTTTTAGTTACAATGGCGTCACAACAGCTAGACATGCTTCTCGCTCTCGCTTTACAAACTCAGATAATAGCCTTAATTGTATTGCGAAAGCAAAGAAAAGGTGATGGTTTTAGGTTCTAGAAGTTTGGAAACAACGAAAACAGCAAAGTCATCATCACAATTTAATCTAAGAAATGAATTGCAAAATTACACGATGCGTTTCAATTATCTCCGAATACTGCCTTCCATGTTTGATGAATTGGCAAGTTTGGTTGGATCATTTGTTGTTAGAAAAGGGAGCATTTCATTTTTTTCTTTCCTATTAGTGTCATAAAGGCAAGGCAGTTTTCTCACTGATTCGATAAGTTGCTCTTTGTTGATGAATTTAGCTCTCATTATTTCTGCCCTACTTCGGAAATCTTGTCTATTGTCCTGAAGCAGAGCATAGCGTCAAAGATGGATTTTTTCATCTCTGACGCATCATGACGCATCCATGAAAAAACGCGATGCATACGCATAGCAGAATTTCCTACGAACCATATTTGGTGCGAATTGACCTTAAGACAGCAAACAAAAAAATCATTGTTTTTTCACGTGTGGCTAATTACCTGAACTATGAAAAGTGTAAGATCCCATACAATGCATTTATAATGTCCAATTTTAACTATTGCCCTCTGATCTGGATGTATCATGGGATGATCTCAAGCAATCAGGTAGATCGTGTCCAAAACAGGGCATTAAGGATTTTGAATAATAACTTCACTGTGCCATTTGAAGTACTTCTTGCAAGAACAGATATACGAAAAGCTCACACAAAGAATTTGCAAAAATTAATGCTTCAGAAGAAAATCCATCACTCATGTGGAAATTCTTTGAAAAGAGAGACATAAAATATGAAAATCTATTGCCAACACCAAATGTAAAAACAAACACAATTGGGGCTATTTCTTTCATATCCAGAGGTACTCACCTTTTGAACACACCACCCGATGATATAAAAAATGTGACCTCAACTGCAATATCTAAAAGAGAGATCAAAGAATGGAATTGGGATAAATGCAACTGCAAGATCTGTAAATGAGGTTACAGTGAGATCCTAACAAAACAACAATTAGATTGGAAATTGTTTATTACTTCTTTGTTCTAGTTATTTTTATCTTTATTGTTTAACCTTTCATTACTGTAAATAGTTGGTATAAATTAGTTTAGCAAACAATGTTTAGCAAACTTTAAAGAATTTTATAATAATAATAATAATAATAAAAATCAGTATTATTCTGCTATTCATTGTTTCTTATGCGACCTTCCGCCATTCTTGTTTTGATTCATTGTTTGGAATTTCCAAAATGACATTCCGCAATGCCCGCATTGCATTGTGTGCTATAGCACTGCTAGGCCATGGACTCAGTTTAGTTTCAGTTTTATTTTCAGTTTCAGTTTGGTTTTAATCAAAAACTAAACTGAAAGTTATAAAATAAACTGAGGCAAATACAAGTGAAAATGAATTGAGCTAAAAACAAAATGGAATTAAAATGATTTAATTTAGTTAAACTAAAACAAGACCAAAATAAATAAGCAATGACAATCAAATGAAATTGGAAAAAAGGCAAATTTGCAGTGGCACTCCTAGGCCACCATAGACATGTTACGTCAAACAAATGTGAACGAGGGTGTTCCTGCAAGTTCTACATATGAGCTCATGACGGAAGTGGCCAATTCTACGCCCAAAAATTAGATATCATCAGGGCGGTGCTACGGGGGGTGTGGGGGAGTGCAACACCCCCACGGAATGAAAATCAGGAATTTACTCAGCAGAGTTGAGTTTTTCAGCATTCTACTCGGCAGAAGAAAACACATGTCCCACCGTGTGTTTTGTGTGGCCAATATCAAGGCCACAGTTGCTAGAGAAACATACTGTATTTGCTTAGGTTGCAGGGGAGAGGTCAATTTACATTACAGGGCCGTAACCACGATTTTCATTTTGGGGGGCTTAGAAGTCACTATCAGAGGAGGCCTCACCATGGTTGAGGCGGAAGAGCTGAAAAATTTATTTTAACAAGAAATTATTGGGGGCCTTTAGCCCCTCTTGCCCCCCCGTGGTTACGGCACTGCATTATTTATGAAGTGTATCAATCTCTGTACGTGGACGTGCAGTCGCATTCAGGAAATATTCTGGTGCGCTACTTTTCCATTTCGACACCAGGCACATGTTGGCACTTTTCTTCACAGATTGCATTGACGGAATAGCATTCTGCAGCTAAACGCTAGTAATTAGGAGGCTTGGCGCAGAGTCCTCTTGGAGTATCAGAATTTGGCTCTCTCTCACGATAAGATTTATTTTTTAAAGATCAAACGTCTGATTGTTTCAAATTCGTGCTCACAGATTGGCAGGTAGGATGATATGTTCCATCCCAGAACGAAGATCAGTCAGGTCCTAGGTAAGACGTTAAATTGCACCCGGTTGTGGGGCCATATCTTATGATGGTGGCTAGGGCGAATGAGGTTGCCCTTTACCATTACTACCTCCAGGTCACCCTTGGGCAAGGTGTAGAACCTGTTAGTCCTGGGCAGGTAGAGCTCATTAACCTTGGTTGGAGATCTACCTAAGAGAAGGAAACTCTGACGTTTAACTACCTTGCAGCCTCTTGGATGGGTAAACTAGCTCAACTAAGCTGACGGTCACAAGCCCGTGAAAATGCAGTGTTGCCGGAGAGGAAGGGCATCCACGGCGTGAAAACCCCTTGCTTCAAATAAAAAGAGACTATGGAAGAAGTCGCAGGAACTGGGGCCCTCTTTCCCATGCAGCCCGTACATAAATGGGCAGAGGGTGCTAAGAATCTTACGGTTGGAGGCAGTGAATACAAATCAAAGGGAAACTAGATTACAAAAATCTATCTTAAAAATTGGCACCCTTAATCTTGGAACTATGACTGGAAAAGAAAGGGAACTTGTAGATATGATGGAGAGGAGAAAGTTTGACATCATATGTGTTCAAGAAACGAGATGGAAAGGGAACAAAGCAAGGGAGATTGAAGGAGGATATAAGCTATTTTACAGCGGGGCTAATGATAGAGGACGAAATGGAGTTGGAATTGGGTTGAGTACTCACCATAAAGAGAACATCATTAAAGTGACAAGAAAAATGATAGAATGATAGCAATTAAATTAATCTTAAGGAGAAATAATTTTCAATATAGTCAGCATATATGTGCCCCAAGTTGGATGCGAAGAAGAAGAAAAAGATAAATTCTGGCAAGATCTAGACAGTTTATGGTCTGTGTAAAGCAAAGCGCTTGGATTTGCTCAATGTTGAAAGACATTCGTTACTTGACTCTAGTATTTACGCAATATTACTTTCGTTTCTTTTGCTTGGTTAGGCCATTTATTTACGTTCGTACGTTTTGTATATAATTACCGGGTCCTCCCCCTGTAGTAGTGCGTCACAATGCTTGCATCATCTCTGATGTATAGCTTTCGCGTGCTCCCCTTCCTTTGTTTAGGATATCGGCACGGGATTTTCTCGTCATTAGTATACATTAGGCATAGCGTTTGCGTATTATTTTAGTTGATTCACCCGTATACACCCTACCTAGCCCTTCCTTTTAGTAACATGTTATTCATCTATCTACGTAAATCTTTAGTATAATTTTAGATATGTTTTTCCTATAAATACACTAGTATGTAGAGTAAATTAGACAGATAGGAGTTGGAAAGCTCAGTAGAGAACTAGTCGCATACGTGTGTAAGTCTGGAGTCGCTTCTTGGGATTAGAGACCATGCCACAGTCCTAGTTCAGGATATCACAGATTTTGTAAGTGCATTTCTGTTCGTGGACTATTTAGGTTATCTTTAGTTTATTAGTTGAGTTTGTAAACTAAATATATTACTTTTCCCTTGTTTTCTCATTTATATTAGGCGGCATTTATCTAATTAGATTATCCTCGTTTATATCTGTACGAACTGTTCAATGGACATTTTCTTGCATTTAGTTTATATTTAGACATGTTATCCGTTTTAATTTGTAGTTTAGTATAACGTATTCTTGTTTTTAGTTACCAATATAATTCAATCGCTAAGAAAGTAACTACGCGATACCAAAGTGGTTTATCTGCTTGCCAAAAGTGTACGTGCTACCCTTGAGGGCGAGACAGTCTGATATACCCGACGATGAGAGAGTAGCTGTGGTAGGGGACTGAAAAGGTCTTGTGGGGTCGAATAACCTGAAATTTGAAAGGATTCATGGTTGTTATGGCGGAGGATAGATTTACAACGAAGGAGAATGATTCATTGACTTCGCAATGTCAAGCGATATGGCATTATTGAATACATTTTATTGTAAGAGAGATTACATAACATATGCAAGTGAAGGACAGGAAACCCAGTTAGATTACATCCTTTATAGAAGAGGCCTGATGAACGAAGCAAAGAACTGCAATGTCATCAAAGAGGAGTCGGTTTCAAAGCAGCACTGTCTGCTTGTTGGAGAGATTAACATCAAGAAAGCTAGGAAAAGAAAAAAGAGATCAGCTCCAAAGATCATGTAGTGGAAAATGAAGGATGACGATAATAGTGATATGTTTCGCCAAAGAGTACTAAATGATATAAAATTGACGGTTGATGTGGAAGAATGGTGGCAACGCAACACTCAGATGACCTTGTGGGTAGGAGAAGAAATATTTGGAAAGACGTCTAGTAAAGGCCCTCCAAATGACAAGAGGACTTGGTGGTGGAATGTAGAAGTGGCAGAAGTTATTAAAGAGAAGAAATTGGCGAAGAAGGATTACTATAAAGAAAGATCAAATTAATAGAGAAAGGCTAAGGGCAGCAAATAAAGCAGCTAAGAAAGCAGTGGTGACTGCTAGAGCAGAGGCAAGAGAAGAAATGTATGGAGAACTGGAAACAGTAGAAGGGCAAAAGAAGATCTATAAAATAGCAAAATCAAGGGGCAGGAAGACGATGGACCAAACGCACATAAGGCACATGAAAGGCGGAAATAGGAATGTGCTGTACAATGATAACGACATCAAGGGAAGATGGAAGGATTATTTTGAAGGTCCTTTAAATGAAGAAAATCTAAGGATACCAAGCAGAGAAGGAATACAATCTAAAAAAAACAGTCGTTTAGCAATTGAGAAGGCAATGAGAACAACGGAGAATAACAACGCAGTTGGCCCAGATAACATCCCGATTGAAGTGTGGAAATATCTCGGTGAGGATGGTATTGATATAGTTTGAGACTTGATGAGAAAGACAGCATCTCAGGAAAAAATTCTTTGTCATTGGAGAAAAGCTCTTTTTTACCCTTGTACAAAGAGAAGGGTGATATACAGCAATGATCCACTACAGGGGCATCAAACTGTTGTCACATGCTATGAAGCTCTGGGAACGAATACTATTAAGAAGGATTGAGAGCGAAACAGATGTATCTGAAACCAATTTGGCTTTATAATGCTAAGTTCACACTATAGATTTTTGTCTATAGATTGAAAAAGTCATCGACAAAAAGGAAGAAGTCGGGTAGACACTTTTCTGTAGAAACAGGTGTTGGAAAACTATGTGCGCACTGTACCTGATGAGTTAAGCATGGAAAAAGCGATGCTTGAAACATGCATCTATGCTTAGATGTTGAAAAATAACGAAAAAGACCAACCAAAATGAAATTCTAATGATCTATCGACAAAAATCTACGAGAAGTAAGACATATTCTACTTCATCGACAAGTGAGTCATCAACTTTCTTAGAAAGTGGCGTCTTTGTTTGCACTTGCCGACCTTCTTCGTATTGTCGGTGACTATGAGTCTATAGACAAAAATGTACAGTGTGAGCCCAGCATAAGAGGTCGGCAGACATCTGATGCGATATTTGCATATGGAGAAATACCGTGAGAAGCAAAAAAGAGCTTATGTGGCATTTTTAGACCTCGAAAATGCATACGATCAAGTCTCCAGGTCAGAAGTGTGGCGATGCATCAGAGATAAGGCAGTAAGCGAGAAATATGTACGTCTGGTACAAGATAAGTAAGATGGAGTTACATCCAATGTAAACAGCTATGTAGACACCACGGAGGAGTTTGAAACCAAAGTCGGACTACATCAAGGCTTTGCACTCAGTCTCTATCTCTTTGACTTGATAATGGATGTCATTAGTGAAGGAGTACACAATAATGCCCCCTAGGAAATGTGGTTTGCTGATGATATCGTGCTGGTGTGCAAGAAAAAATCTGAATTGAGAAGATGGAAGACAGCTCTGGAAGAAAAAGGCTTTAAGATAAGCAGGACAAAAGCAGAATACCTCCAGTTCAATGACTACCAAGATCTAGATGACATGAAAGTGGATGAGGAAATCATCAAGAAAGTGCAGGCTTTCAAGTACCTGGGGACGCATGTGAGCTAGGAAGGGGAGCTCGATGTTGAGATCAGCCATCGAATCCAATGAGGATGGAACGCGTGGCGGAAGCTGGCAGGCGTGCTCTGCGACATGAAAATGAATGTGAGGCTGAAAGGGAAGGTGTAAAAAACAGTTGTGCGCCCAACTATGATGTACGGTAGCGAAACGTGGGAGTAAAGAAGGCACAAGAAAAGAAGATGACTGTTGCCGAGATGAAGATGCTGCGCTGGATGTGTGGAGTCACAAAGAAAAACAAAATCAGAAAGGAGTTGATAACAGGAACAGTGAAGGTGGCTGATATAAGCTTGAAGATGCAAGAAAGAAGACTGAAATGGTATGGGCATGTGACGAGAAGAGATGGAAACTATATTGGAAGGAGAGTGCTGGAGATGGAAGTTCCAGGGCACAGAAGGAGAGGGCAGCCAAAATATAGATGGAAAGACAAAGTGAACGTAGATATGCTTGAAAAGAATCTACTGGAACACGAAGTGTTGGATAGATGTGAATGGCAGAGACTAGCGCGAAACAGCGACCCCATATTCTTTCCTACCACGCAAAGGGGCATTTTCTCATGTTCCAGAAAGAGTGATTTTAAAACTTTTTCTGGGGATAAGCTCTCAGACTCCCAAGTCTCTCTGGATGACGTGGATACCAATAGATGTTCTCATCATTTTCACATATGCCAAATAATAAAATTCATACTTTCGAGATCAAAGTTTTTCTTTCCATATTCGTGCAAAATTTATTGGAGGTTGGGGCTATGCTTTCCCTCCTAAAATGAAGAGCAATGATGAAAACATGTTGTCCTACTGCGTAGAAGGGTATTTTCTGACTTTCTAGAGAAAGATATGCTAGAACACTTTTTCTGGGGGCAAGACCCCAGACCCCCAAGTGTCTCTCAAGGGAGTTGATACCTTGGTACGTGAAAAGTGCTTCTCTATCGATCACCTACATTTGAAAAGCAGTTGGTTTATACAGGCCAGCTAGGGCGCCCAGGAAGTCTAGACTCCTGCCCTTTTGAACATAAGAATGAAAGTACCTTTTTTATAGTGCCCTATCTTTTCAAAAAGGGCTTGCTCCTAACATGGTGAAGGCCTGGTCGAAAAAACAGTCTGGCTCCCTGTTTTCTCTTTCCTACCTTCATAAGAAATGGCAATAAGAATCATTTCCTTTCAGAAGTAACGATATCAATAAACCTCCTACAGCATTTCCTCCACTTGCGAATCTGAAAAAGTATTCAAAGGCCACTTCTTCTTCAAACAAGTTTTAGCGTTAATTCGACCCCTGCCTTCCAAAATTGCTAGTTGTGCGTCTTATACAATTTGAAAAAATGGTTTAAAAACAGCTTTGGCTTGAAAACTTTGAGTTTAAATTCTTTACTCGGCAGCTGGAGACCTGACATCCCCCACAAGAACATTTTCTAGCACTGCCCCTGGATATCATTGTTGTAAATACTTTACTTAGCAAAATGTCAGGAGGATAAGAGAAAATGGCGATAAACCTTCTTTTGTTTTGACTGATGACGAGGTCGAGCTGCTTCCCAACATTGCAATCAAGTGCAATGCACACAATCGATGTTAAGTGGTATTGACTGGGTACATAGTCCAATAAAATACACATATATTGCTACCAGATTGACTGGAGTATTGGCAAAGTGCTAATTAAACGACAAAGAATCTTTCGGAGATTACTTCTCTAGGCCTCGTCAATATACTTCAAGTATTTTGGCGCCAAACCAATCAAAAATCGATGTTAGTATTGCAGCATATTCCAAAATATCGAGGCCAGAGTATTTCCTCTAATGCGCTGCGTATTCGAATTTCTACGGAGCCAGAAAAATACGCTCTAGACAGCGTATTACAAAATCTCCGTATTTCAGCGTATCAGTGGAAATTCCAGGCCGAATTCGACAAGTTTTTCTCCGTATTCGCAAATATCTGGGTCAGTGGAAACGAGGTCTAGAAGCCCAAGTGATTTCACTTTGCCTTGTCTACTCTATGTATTCTAAAATGAGTAAGAGTTTCTTTTCTACAAAAAGCAATCGCAACTAAGTAAAGCAAATGCCAAATACAGATAAATTAATGACTACTGTAATTACTCGAATAAGCGCCGCAGTGCTTATGTCTTTTCTCAAACTTCAAGATGCAGCGCTTATTCTAGAGTGGCGCTTATTTTCAAGGAAAGGAAACAAAATAATTTTTAACAATACAATATAACTATTAATATGAAAAGAAAACCCAAACCCAGTACAGTCACGTTGAACTGCAACACAATGTAAATAGCGTAGCCATTTTCCGAAGCTTATGAAGTAATAAAATAGACATTTAATGACTTATTTGTTCGTTTCTACGCTTTGCACGTCATGTCATGTTGAAAATAAGCAACGCCATTGAAACAGCGATAGCCCTAGCTCAAGTTTTATTGTGATTCTTATTCAAAGACAGCGCTTATTCGAGTTATTACAACAAGTGGAATTGAGATCGAATAAATTTTAGTCATTCGATCTCACTTCCTAATAATTCTGCGTTTATTTTCTTATTATGTTCATTGAAGATAAGCTTACCAATCCCCTTTCCCCATTATTGCAAACGTACGTTGGTTTCTGATGAAAACAGAAACGGATGTGGTTTCTTCATAAATCAAATTCGTTTCTCTGTTCAATAGAAACTAATGTAAGTTTGCAATAATGATGAAAGGGTTCGGCCTAACATTAAACTTTTTATCACCTGCAAAAGCAAACAATGAGAGCAATGCATTGTTAAAAGTTTACTTTTTAATGAAGAACACAAATTGGCAAAATGCTTTAAATTTTGCCCTAAAATGTATGATTAAAATGCTGTAGTGATGCAGAAATAAACGTAGTAAAGCCCAGAATCTTGATGATCCTTGATGTAAACAAAAGTTCCTATTATGTACGAAAATAGTCGGAAATTCTTTATGTCACACTAACATGTTCCGGTATGCGCAATAGAAGACACGATTTCAATTCAACTTACATTTAGTTGCAGCAAGTTGGAGAAACACCAGAATAACGTAGCGAATAAACCAATATGGAAGATCGAGTTAGGCCTTTGAATATTTGTCGAACATCGTGTTATTTTTCATTATAAACACCTGCATATCGAAATTCCCACATTAACCATTCTTATAGCAGTGGTTTGCAGCTGTGCTGGCTCCTTCGTAGTTACAACTAGACGCAGGCAGCAGCGACTATGAGTTGATTCCACTGATCAGTGGTTGATTCATTGAGTGAAAAGTGTATGAATTCGGCTATTCAACTGGCTTACCAAAATGCTACAAAAAGAAAAGCTACAACATCTAGAGGAAGTCTTGGAACGTATATGTTGTATCGTTAAGAGCAATAAATGTAAATATATTTCCGAGCAGAGAAAGGGAATTTCCAAACGACATTCTGAAAGGCGTGGTTACATTGTTAGTGATATTATTATGAAATTGTTGTGTGGTGTAAGCTCAAATTTCTCTTTCATGTAACGTCGCACTTTTAATTGAGCGCATCAAAGACAGAAGTTACAATCTATCTATCTATCTGTCATATCTGTGGACGATGATAAGTGTGGCAGACCCAATATCTCTGTCGTTTGTTTCCAATATAGCCTCATTGTCTTTCAACGAACGGGCTATTCCGTTCCGCCTATCTATTGGGTTTTTTAAGAAAAACTTAAAACTGCACATAAAATCCAGCGATGCTGTGTTGAAGAAATAAATTCCGGTTGCAGATGGGAGTGAACTGCCTGCTTTTAGTAAAAAGAGGGTAGATAAATGCTACTACCTCTAACAATTCCATTTCTAGTTGTGTTTCGCCTATCATTTCATACCTAAATCTATCTTTTTTACTGCTATTTACTTTCTTACACCCTTGGGTCTCTAAATAATAAATTTTTTAATTGCACAGTTTCATTATTAGAAATGCACAATTTGTTTTTAGAACTGCACATTTGGTGTTGAACTGCACCTTAAAAACCCTGATATCTATAATATATATGTATCGTTCTATTTCATTTTCTCATTTAATTTTTAATCATTTATGCAGGGTAGAGTATGCAGCTAGAAGAGCTGATTTTTATACTACTCTGCAAAATAATTAAATAATCTAATTACAGTTATACAAAAGAAGAAATTACCATAAGAACTACATACAATAATGCAAATAGAAACGAAAACTAAAAAGTAATAATAGCTTGTCTTATGCTGTTTGGTACAAAATAGAAATAAAAATCTCCAAACCTACTTAGCGCAGGGTTGGAATAAAAACGGGGTTGAAAAATGACCAAACATTTTATAGACGAAGCAATTGTTTCATATCACAAAATTATATGAAAGTAACATTGCCAATTCCATAGAAAGAAACAGCACTGAACTATACAACACGTGCGATCAGCAGCATGCTTTTCTTTTGATATTTTTTATTTGCAGGCCAAAGTATCTCTGTCATACTGCTAATTTATAAATGAAAGTACGGAGCTATACATGGAAGATTAGGACAGATAAAGTAGCTTGCGAAAGTACTTGTATCTTGTTAGGACGTATCACATGTAGTTATTTGCTGTGTAGACTCACAGTGCTTGGAGAAGATTGTAGAGGTCTATGTCGTTTCGCGTTGGTAGATTAGGTATTTGGACTCTCAAGGCTTGGAAAAGGTTGAGAGTGCCGTCACATATTAGTTGTTCGTGAGATACTTCGAGGGCTCGACTAGAAATGAGCCAGCAGAATCATTATAGTTTCCAGGAAATGTTAGCATATGTGTATTTCGGTAGTTTCCATTCATTAAATTGTAAGACACTCGTATATGTCCAAAAGTATTTTATATTAGTCGTTAAGAATAAGTTAGGTTGAATATAAGTAACACAAACGTAGTAATTTCGTGAAGCTAGGCCCACCATAGGAAACCCCGTAATAATGACTGTGCATGAGACTGCATTCCATTCTATTGTTTTAGGGATTAAGGCTTATCTACCCTTGCATCATACACGACTAGACTAGGTATAATAGAATATACTAGCATTACTCTTCCATTGTACTTTATGCTGAGTAACGATTACTCCATGTCGGCAAAAATTCTAATGCATCCTAACTCAGTATTTCTACATTATTTAAGCGCACCTCTCGTAGAGAACTAGGAGTAAGAAGGAAGAAGAAGAACTAGGATTACGATTCAAGTAAGGAGGTTAGAAGAGAACTAGAACTATGTGAAACATGAGTTAGAGTTCGATGGTTCAATGGCAGGGACACGAGTCACCTAACCGAGCCATTTGTACAGTGAAGTTGGAATGAAGGTAAAAGTTAATAGCTATTAAAATGTCTACTCTCTCTACAACGATTCTAAAGACCGCTCGTGCATCCAAGAAATCCTGACCGAATATAAAGTTGCCCACCGAAGAAGTTGCATTCAAGAATTCTACGACTATGACGACAATTAAGATGATGATCATTTCATCATCTCTCCTCTTTCATCTCATTCTCTCGCTCTCGATCTCTCTACATCTTTCTTTCTGTTTTTCTTCTTTAAATTTCACATCTCCTCTAAAAATTGCCTTGGGGGAGATCTTACTTACAAAAATTAATACCAGGGAGGATTGAAATAAGAACGTCTTGGGCAGAACATTTTTGAAAAGCCAATTAGCGTGGGGGACGTCTTTTTGGAACCAAAAAGTGCCCAGTATGTTCATGCATAGTGTATTCAATTAGGTTATTGATTTTCAATTAGGTTATTGTTTTGTATGATGGACGGGGTGGCATAGTGGTTAGAGCGCATGCCTCCCGTGCGGAAGGTCTACTGCTCGAGCCCGACTCGATGCCCTGATTGAATGCTGGCTCACTGTCCACCCAGCAGCAAATGGGTACCTGGTGGCAACACTGGGGAGATAAAGGCGGCGAGGAAAGGAACTGGCCACCCTACCTCACATGCCGATGGTTCAGGATAAGTGCCCTCTCTAAGAAGCACTCCCCTGCGTACGAAAGTATACGGGACTACCTATACTTTGTATAACATCTGTGTGGTACTCTTCTTTAGCTTGTGCGTCAATGTTAGCATCATCTATGATAAACTGTACTCACGCATTCCCCATCTTTGTTTATGCTATAGGCGCGGCATTTTCCCAAAGTTGCTAGGCCGCATCGATACCTGAGTCATCATTGTTTCATTAGTTTAACGTAATTAGGTATAGTACTCATGCATGCCAGTTTGCCCTTCCCTTTCTTTTTTATGCTTTCATATCCTACTTTCCCATAGTCTTTAAGTATAATACATTATTATATTAGCCTCAACCTCGATAGTATCGGATTTTGAGCAGGTTAACGTGAAAGTCTACCAAACAAATGCAAAAACAACACCACCCCTGGATACTTCAATACATTCGTTCAAAATAATTAGGAATAGACCACACCCTTGTCTAGCTCATTGTTTGGCTTTAATGCAATTATTTAGGCTTTATGCTTTATCATCAGCTATCATTTTATCACTTCTACTTCTTTGCCATCAAAGTCTAAATTGTTTGGTACAAACACCAAATCCTGCATCACCAAATGACTGCCTATATTTAGCGAAACGAATGAACATTTACCTTACCAATTCAGTCTCTCATTCGTCCATAAGCCTCATAATGAAAATACCAATCCGAATGCTATTGACATTCATAAATCCATACTGCTCCTCATTCCTCGCTTTTAGCATAATAAATCTCAGCGAAACCGTAGAGTAACATTTCAATTTCAGAGATCGTTCGCTATCTGTAAGTACAGCAGTTGTTAGTAGTGCAATAACATTGGTGTGGATAACTCATTACAATAGATTAACGCAACATACATTTTGCTTGCAAAACGGCCTAACTTCTTGCTATACTCTTAGGAAGTAGTCATTTTCAAAATCGCAAGATAACTGAGACTGAATCCTTCTGTTGGTACATATGAGGGTATAGTAGTAACGAGCTTACGTAACTACTGCATTTGTCAATACCAAATGTTTTAGTTCAAAATCATAGAAACAGATAATTCATTAGCATTTCTTGATCCATGCCTAGGCAGGCATGTTTGATTTCACTCTGTAAAATTTGTAGTCCTCCTTTGTCTACATACGACTGCATCTCTCTTTCATCTATGTATATTCTGTTAAACATTCATATCATTATTCTGCACTGCCAACTTAATTTGAGATGGTGAGGATAAAACAAAAATTTATAAATTTAATCTTCACTAAATTTCTAGAATTTCATAAATCAAAATCATCTTTTTTTCTTTGCTAACAAGTTCGAGCTATTTAAAGTTTTGCTCATACATCTTTTGGAACCAATTCTAAAACTACCAGTAGCACTATTTGAGCATGTATCAGAACTTTCACTCTCCAGCTCTTTACGATCTGAATCTGAAAAGAATGAATGAATCTGCTGTTAGTAATAGTGACCATGAGGTAATCTATGAAGATAAATTCAAGTTAACTTGCTAACAAGAAGTCTTTGTTCATAACACTTGTGGTAGCTACTAGTGCTAACAACTGTGAATAGCAACGCTTCAGAGGCATGCTAACAACTTTATCTTCCTATTATTTGTTTTTATATTCATATAATTAGTTAACATGAACAATATTACAAAGGTCATACAATGAGGAGTAAATGATAACACTGGTCAACATATACTTTTCATCTGAAATTTCAATAATCAAGTCCTAGCATATTTTTCGCGCTGATTTCAGATATGTTTTTAGCTTTTCTCTAGCGCGTCAGGTTTTTGAGATACAGAAGACCCAATTTCATGAAAACCAAATGAATTTCCATAATCTGCATGAAATTACTGCAGTTATTAATATGCATAGTACTTTTTCAGTGTTAAATAATACTTATTCAGTGCATGGAGTGCAACAAGTAGAGTATTTTCGAACACAATTTAATTGCAAAATGTTTTTAGAACCATTTTCAACTTTTTTGGTTGAGATGCTATGCATGGCTTGCATGTAAGTGATTGAGTGCAAACTTTCTCTTAAAAAACAAGGCCCCTGATTACTCTCAGGTGCCAAATAAATGTCCCCTGCTTACTAATTTTTCGACTTATTCCAACCCCCCGGACCTTATTAAGATCCCCCGTTTATTAATTTTAAGGAAATTGAAATTTTTTACAAGCCCCTCATTTCATTTCATTTCTTTGTTAGTATTATTTATGTCCGATTTTCATGACAAAATAGCACACTGCTGTATATATCTAAGTTTCATGCTCTATGATAACCTGTTCTTGCTCTTTCCGTCTTTGTATAATCATCTAAATTCTTTTCTCGAATTCCAACCCCCGTTTAATTTGACCCCCTCCCTGTTTATTACATTTCGGAATTTTTTCTGACCCCCCTATCTATTAGGACCTCCCATTTATTTGGCACTCGAGAGTAGGAACATAGTGCTAATAGTCTCATTGACAGCTACAAAGAAATGAGGTTCTGAGTGCTAATAAAAAGTAATTTTCTGAGAATCCTATATAGTAAATAATGAGCAATGTGAAAATTTTTCTATGGAAGCTCATTATTAAATATGTTGAAAGAAAAGCGTGATTGCAGTTTACTTATGGATTCTGTATCGTCATAATTTCTACAGGACTCTCTGATCAAAATCGCATGAATGAAGAATCTAAATCACATAAATAGACACACTTCTAAGGGATTGAATGAATTTTGCTAGATTTTAGTTATGAAAATAAGTCTTCTAGAATTCTTTTTGCAGTATGGACCGCCATTGCATTTGCAAGTTTCTTGAGAAGAAAATAGATGAAGTTCAAAATAAAATCACCAAAGAAATAGAACATTCTACTATAGCATAAGATGTCAAAATCATCAATATGATCCTGTTTATTATAAAATGGTTGCAAATGGTTGAAATAAAGTCCTGGAAGCATATTAGCATAGGAAAATCTTCCATAAGTTGTATTTTATTCACCAAAAAGATATTTAAATAGCTAAATTGCCTGTTATACAAATTTCGACTGGATGCTTTACATTTGCTTGTTTCCAGTGAAATAAGATGCCATCAGTACCTCAAAAATGTGACGTGTGAGAGAAAAACCAATTACATATCTGAAATCAGCGCAAAAAATCCGTCTAGAAAAGTATATTTAGATCTCAGATGATTACAAAAAGTGAAAATTTGTCGACCAGTGTAATTTATTTCAAGTGCACCATTTTAAAATTGGACCTAAGATGTATGCATTTTGCACGTGGCTGTTGAATTGTCGAACACTATAGCTGTTGTGAAATGTTTAGTATAGCGGTTAATTGTTATCATGTTGTTGAAAAAAGACCTATAGGTGTTGTACAATCTTCCAAATCTTCTTTAAAAAGCTAATGCTTAGTGATAAGTGGAAGCACTAGTACATCCTACTATCAGTAATTGAGGGGCACTGTGATATCATTCTACTATCTGTCCATGCCCGGAAGTAATCAGCACATGCGCCATTCTCTGCAAGAATGATTGCTCTTATTTATTTGGAATTGCACACGTTAAAACAGGCTTAGTGTAAACGCAAATAAAAGTGAATTCATGGTCATAAGTCATTCAAGACACCACAACAGCCTAAATGAACTTATGGAAATTAAAGTCAACCAGGAAATAATAGGTAGGGTTACTAAAACCAAATATCTTGGTCTTAATATAGACGAGTACCTCAGCTAGAAGGATCAATATAAAAAAGTTAATGAAAAAGGTTAAAGGTGGCCTCTCTGCCCTTCAGAGGCTGGAGAATATTCTACCCCAGTCAAAGCTAGCTGCTGTATACCGGGCATTGATTGAGAGCCACCTAAGGTATGGTAACATTATTCGGAGCTGTATTTCAGATTCCAAGCTAGATACTCTGCGGAAATTACAGTCTAGAGCCAAAAAATTGATCGAAAACGGAAGGTACACGGATGGATGGATCTGTGACTGGCTGTCTGTCAAAAAATTGATAAAATATGATAGGTTAGTAATGACACACAAAATCCTCAATGGAAAATGTCCAGAAAATTTACAAGATAATTTTGCCAAGAGGCCCGAGATCTCAAGCTATTCCACCAGAAATAGCCGAGATTTGCACCTACCCAAGCCTCGACTAGAATTTACAAAGAATAGTTTCCAATTCAAAGGAGCCTTCACATGGCACGAGATCCCATAACAACATAGAAACTACCCCTCTCTAGTTCGCTTCAAAAAGGAAATGAAACAGCTTCTGAAAAGCTGAGATGGGTAGTAGCAATCAAGCGCGACCCCTAGGAAGAGCAGCTTTTTAACTCGCTGATAGAGCATCGTTCCTAAATATTTATTTATTATTATATCATGATATATTTATTATTATATCATGATATATTTATTATTATATCATGATATATTTATTATTATATCATGATATATTTATTATTATATCATGATATATTTATTATTATATCATGATATATTTATTATCCACGACTTTTGTATCCAAACTACAGATCTTCTTAATGCTGAAGCATGCCAAATGTCTCACTTAGAATAAAACAGGATAAAGTAGAGCTATGAAAGCAAAGGTGACTGTCACTAGTGTTGCAGTTGCGACAAAGAAGATCCTATTTGGCGCGTGCGACTGTACGGCTATGTGATGTTGGCATGGGCGATGGGGATTTTGTATGTGTGAAATAAAATTAGCAACTTCCGTAAATAATTTTAAAAAGGAAATACGACACTGGGATGGAAATAATTGTACGTGCCACATCTGCACATAATAAGTACTTTTTTTAGTTAGTCCTTTTAGTTAGTTTTTCTAGCATATTCTAAAAAGGTCGCTTACGTAAACAGTTGGTGTAAATTAGTTTTTTTTAACTAGAAATAAACCAACTGCAAAAAAGTTTGATTTGATTTGTGTTGATAGGCGCACGTGCGATGAACTGTCCTAATATCATCTCAAGCTCAATAAGAAGGGGGATAGAACCACTGCTTTAATGTATAGAATTCTTTTTGTTTTATATGTGGTTATTTCTGTGCATTTGTACTTGTTCAGTATAAAGACCAAGAGGTAGATAATTCAGCAAATGAATAATAATAACCCACAATAATATAATGGATGGACATACTTGGTATTAAATTAAGCATTGGAATGATACAGAAATCAGTCTTGTTGGGAACTGCTAGGATACTCAGGAAAGCCTTAGAAATGTAAAGTGAAAGCACCCTCTTAGCGCTTGGCTACTTGTTGTAGCCCGCCCATGAGGAATATATCGGCAATAAGAACTGCCTATGCTAAAGCTATAAGACAATAATAATACCTTTATAATGTAAAATACCCTTACATTTTAGATATGCTGATACTTTTCTTTTGTATTTCGACAATTTAGCAACATTTGGTGCACTCCCTCTTACATTTTGGAAGCTGCTCATACTAAATGATGCAAAATGATATTTTGGCCACCATGACTTCCTTTCTGAAACGCACTCTTGAATTTTGCTCCATTCAGTGCTTGACGGATACTTTTTGTAACTTTTAACTATGACATATAGCAACCGCCAATCATCTGCATTGTCTTTACAACAAAAATGATCAAGCCTTCGAAACAGTAGTTCAATTACTTGGGAAGTTTCTCCTAAAATTGAGACGGTACCTGTATAAACAGTTTTGGGGAAATGGAAAATTTCAATTTCAGATAATTTTAAAAATTCTACTACATACAACGCACCTAAAAACAAAAACCAAACGAACTAAATAATACAAGACAAATATTACAGGATAGTAAAAAGAATGTACTCTCAGGTGCCAAAAAAACGTCCCTCCCTCGCTTATTCATTTTTCGACTTTTTCCTGCCCCCGGACCTTATTAGGATCCCCGTTTATTACTTTTACAGAAATTGAATTTTTTACGAACCCCTCAGTTCATTTCTTTTCTTTGTCAGTACTATTCACGCCCAATATTCAAGGCAAAATAGAGCGCTCCTGTATATATTTTAGCTCTATGCTTTATGACACCTGACCTGTTTTTGATCTTTCCATCGTTTTATAATCATTTAAAGCCATTTCTCAAATTCCGACCCCCGTTAATTAAATGTTAGAGCTTTTTCCAACCCCCTTTTTATTAGGACCCCCGTTTATTTGGCACTTGAGAGTACATTATTACACCAAAAGAAAAAAGTTGTATGCAAGAAACTCAAACTCTCCAGCTTTGATAACTTAATTATGTTTGCCTCTTGTATTATTTCAAGAAAACTCCTTAAGTAAGGGTGCTACGATTCAAGATTTTTGAATGATTTGACACGGAATAATCCAGAAACACAAAAAGACAAAGGGTACAAATAGGCAGAAAAATTTTACAGTGATTAATAAATACGTCGTTGTGTTGTCAGCACTGCAATCAAATTCATTTTGATGTGAATATCTTTAAATGAAGCCAAAGCAGGAAGGAGCAGATCAGAAATTTGCATTTACTGTCAAAAGGTATGACTGATTAAACCACGCCTTAGACCTGGTAATGTTGAGGCAAATATCCATCGATGAACTAATTCAAAATGCTATTGCTTGCAGGCCTTTAACCTTTAATCTTAAAACAACTAGTTGAAATCTTGTAGGTGACAAAGAGCTGAAGCAAAGTCAATTTGTATGAAAGCGAAATACATGTAAACAACTTTCTTCAAAATTCTACCAAAAGACCACACTATTCACTTAGAGATATAAAGGGAATCTATACTGCAGAATATGCATTTTCCAAAAGCTTTGTATTTGCATAACTAGTAACAAATAAGACACCTACCGGAAGATTGAAATAGGAGATTAGTGAATTTCAAGAAACCTTCATTTATCCCAAGTGCTAACTAGCAAATGTTGGTGCAATAAATCAAAAAATGATGAAATCGCTAATTGCTGTCGGCAAAATATTTAACTTCAATTTAAAAGAGAATTATCAGCTTTAACTTGAGGACGAAACACCTGCGATGTCAAGAATTAGAACTACGTACTTGCATGCAAATGGCGTTCCTATCTAAGCAGATATATATATATATATACATATATATATATATATATATATATATATATATATATATATATATATATATATATATATATATATATATATATATATATATATATATATATATATATATATATATATATATATATATATATATATATATATATATATATATATATATATGTATGCATGTTTTAGAACTTTGGAGGTGTTTATAAACGTGTGAATTTTTATCTGTGAAAAGATGCTCTCGAACTCTAGTTGAAATGTGTCGGCACGTTTCACCAACATATACGGAATTACATCCCGCACACGTAAATTTATACACAACACAAGAACGGAGAGATCTAGGCACAGAGTCTTTAACTTTCATCAGGTTTTTTATCTTAAAGGAGGAAAATGCTAATTTGATTGTAAGATTACTGCAATATCTTTTGATTAATGTGCGAACTTTATTGGGCAAAATTGGAAAAGGGAAGATATGGTAGCTTAAAGTAGAGAGTATTATTATTATCACATTGTGCAGAATTTCCATTATTGTCAAGATATGTCTTAACTACCCTATTTATTAAATATTCAGGAAATTGATTTCTTTTATATATATATATATATATATATATATATATATATATATATATATATATATATATATATATATATATATATATATATATATTTATATGTATATGTATAATGGACCAACTATATATTTTTATCTATAAATTTGTGCTTTCTTGGTGAGAAATTATTTCGATATAGAGTTATAGCCTATAGCCTATAGGCTAGCAAAATAAAACAATACTACAAACCTTTACTTTCTAGCATGTCAAAATATTCGTGGGCAAGGTCGTTCGTTAAATCCAGCTTGATCAGATCTTGGAGAATGTCGAAATGTTTATCCATCTTTTGGTTTGTTTTCTTCAAGTAAAGATACAGATATCTATTGAAAAAAATTGCACTACAACAGTAACAAACCGTAAGGGCAGGAAGAGGCAACAACAGTAAATTTATTGCTCATTCACATTGAAAGTGAATGCCATAAATGATATACAATCTTTTTTTAAAAGAACAATTTTAGAATACGAGCGTGAAAATTGGTGTAAAATTAAGAACAAATTAAAAACAATGCCGAGCATGAATCCTGTCGTAAAATGTATGTTTGAAAAACGATGCAGAAGATTTCCACTAACCAATGGACATGAAACTACCTTGTTAACCTCCTAGCGAAACTAGAAAATGTGCCAACACTGTCTATTTATAATTGTTCAAAAACATTTTTCAATAAAAATACACGTTAATATGCAAAAGAGATCATCTTGGTTGTAAAATTTGGCTCTCAATTAATTAATACACCCAATTTTGTTGCTGTATGTTGTCTTTGTCTTGCATGTTTTTTTCATGTCTTTCTAAATGGCCTACACGCTACTAAGTTAAGAACAAATTAAGAACAATTCAGCCTCAAAATTTGGGAAAAATTAAGAACAGCCAGTCTGAACCTCAATTTAGCTGGTTCTTATAAGAAAGAGTGCACATACAACACATAATATTTGACTTGCAATACATATGGCACATGCCTAAATATGGGTTTTCTTTATATAGACACAGGGTTCGAACAAACTACTTTTACAATATTTCGATAACTTTTCCAAAACTTTTCCAAAGCCAAATTACCAGATCTGCAAAACCATGAGATACATTTTAGTTGGCATTTTTAAACTGAATAAAAATAGAAAAATATTATTTGCAACGCCAAACTCTATGATTTGTTGATACACTTTGTTTTACATTACAAATAGTAAAATGAACGAACAAAACATCCAAGGTAATACGAAATTTTAGGATATTTAAAAATTTTTTAAGTTTTCTAAACAAAAATCCAAAACTTCTGCACAGCCAATTTAAAACACTGCACTTTTTCAAGACTTTCAATATCCAGGAAAATTGAATTATCAATTTCCATATCTTTTCCAGCTCTGTCAAGTATTAAGGGGGTTTTTGACTGAAAGATGAGATTTCAAAAGGCTCCATTCAGCAACTTAGCCTTGAAACTCGCCTAGAAAGTTCAATGCGCTTATACATAAGAGCGTCTTTGGTTTTTCAGATAATTTATTTGCATTTATTGTTGACACAATACCAGGAAAGTTATGGACCGCCAAACTAGATAAATATGTTAAGAAATTAGCATTCTCTAGCTTTTCAAGAAAAGAAATGTAAAATATCATTTTTGCGCCCAACCTCCAGAGGCGAAAGGATTTAGTTAAAATACAAAAGATCTTGAGCGTAATGCGTAGTAGTATCAAGTTGTTCCTTTTGTATAGCTGATGGTACAACAAAACAAGAAACGTCGGCACAAGAAAAGGGCAGGGGTCCTATTCTAATGTTGTGCTGTCAACAGTTACAACAATGGAGTTGAATGGATCCTACATTAATGGGAATGGCAATGAAAAACATGATTGTAATTATAAAAACAATAGCAATGAGAAACAACATTGTCATTATCAGTGATTTTACCAATGACAACGAAAATGATAATAACAATGGCAAAAACAAAGACAATAACAATAACAAAAGCAATGGCAAAAACAAAGGCAATAACGATGATAAAAACAATGAAAAAACAACGGCAAAAACAAGGACAACAATTTTTTTTTTTTTTTTTTTCAAACTTCATATATAATATCTCAT
>OLMO02000277.1:9524645-9546831 GCA_900291935.2 Cassiopea xamachana
CTCATAGAGTTGACGAGGAGTTTTGGTTGAAATTGCAGAGATCGAGTAGAGAACTTTTTTATTCCAAATGTGATGCATTTGTCTACACGTATTTGCATGTAAGCCCATTGGCACCATCTGGTGAAGCAATTCAATAACAACTGGTTTTCGCGTTCATTGCTTGTCACAACTGCTGCGTCGTCAGCAAATTGGAACCAGTGAATAGGGCGGAACAAGCGGTCACTAGCATCATGTGGAGAAAAACCTAAGTGAGTATATTTTTCTTGCTTGATGAATG
This sequence comes from Cassiopea xamachana, assembly GCA_900291935.2. Lineage (NCBI taxonomy): Eukaryota > Metazoa > Cnidaria > Scyphozoa > Rhizostomeae > Cassiopeidae > Cassiopea > Cassiopea xamachana. Next base: position 9,524,923 of record OLMO02000277.1, read on the forward strand.
ATAAAAACAATGGCAATAACAGTGATAAAAAAAATGAAAAAACAATGGCAAAAACAATGAACAAACAATGATAAAAACAATGACAATAGCAATGGCAAAATCCACAACAAAAACAAAGACAATAACAGTGATAAAAACAATGAAAAAACCAAGACAATAAAAATGACAAAACAATGGTAAAAACAACGGCAAAAACAAATGCAATAACAATAATAAAAACCAATGACAATAGCAATGATAACAACAACGAAAAAACAAAGACAACAAACACTGATCAAAACAATAAAAAAACAAAGGAAACAATCATATGCCATTTAATTACACTACAATTACAAATGTCACTATTACAAGGTAATTTGTAATTGGATAGCCTGAGTTACAAACGTAAATAAGAAGTGTTGTATATAAGATAAAGCAAAAAAGAATGAAAAGTGTTAAATGCAAAGTAGATCAGGTTTGTTCCATGGTTTATCTCTGCAGCAGCAGATGTAGTAGGTTGTTCGAATTGAAATTGCAGATAGTTTAGAAATGAGAAAGCGCTTGTGCTCGCTATCGATAGAGATGGAGTTAGACATTTTAAGAAATGAAAGACATGAGTTAGCATAGATCTCAAGAGAGCTCATTGAAATATTTACAAAGGTGACAGATTTGTAACTGACTTCTCAGATCTGAGACTAGACTCTGATATTTCAAGTCCTTCCTTTCTGCAGTGTTGTTTAGGTTTGTTTCAAAGCCCATCGTTAGTTCTAAAATGTAAAGACAGTTATCCTTAGTTTTCAAAAGTAGGTCAGGACATAGATCATCACCGGTAATGATTGAAGGTGAAGGGAAGCCTGGAATGTCTGCATAGAGTGAAGATCTTTCAACCACTTTCAATGATGTGGCAAGGGAATTAAGGACAGAGTTGTAACGCCAAGTGTATCGACCATGTTCAAGGTAAAATTTGCAACCTGCTACAACATGAATCAAAGCTTCAGGAAGAAGACAAAATTGGCAGTCAGATGATTGGCTTAGCTTCCAAAGATTAACATTTTTACGAGTTGGTAGTTTTTTTATTGAAGTATGCTATGGTAAAGTTGTAGATGTCTCCTGGTGGATTACTTTGCACCCCAGACCAAATTCCGTTTAATTTTTTGAGTGAGTGATCAAAAAAACAAGAGAGTAAGACTCCTTGTGATGGCAAATTGTGTGTTAAGCGCCCTTTATTACCCGATTTGACTGCCTTAAGTGCCTCTTCGGCATTGTGATACATGTCATATAGCAAGTTTCTTCCATTAATAGTGTTTTTCCTGAGAGTCTGTACATTGGTATTAGGGGAAGATCGAAGTATATTACGAGAGACAGTTTGGCACTGAGTAAATTTGACAGAAGGCATTTGGAGATTTAGATGAAATTGATATTTAGTTAGAAATAAACTTGTCAATGTTGTACTGACAGGAAGGTTGAGCCAACTGCGAATATATACGGATACAAGATTGCCAAGATTTTCTGTGACCCAGGTGTTACGTAGATCTGCAATAGTAAAATGCCATGAAACTTTGGATAATACATATCTGTCATAAACTAACAGTTTATTTTTGGTATGAAGAGGCAAATCATCAATTCCTTTCATGAAAGTAGATAAGAGAGAACGTATTTTTAATTTGTGCATTCCATTACTCATGTCAAAGTCGAAGTATCGGCCAAAGTATTTAAAAGATTCACAATTTTTGACAGGAGGAACAAGTTGCTTATCAATTAAAGGTTTAGACAGAAACTGAAAAGATCTTGTTGAATATTTCTTAACACCAAAAGTAGCACATTTATCAACCCTTATAACAAAGTTTAAAAACAATGATAAAAACGAAGAAAGTAACAATGATAACAACAATGACAAAAACAAAGACAACAACTATGAGAATAAGAAAAACATTGACAATAACAATAACCACAGTACCAATGAAAATAACGATAATAATGACAATGATGACAAAAATAGCCAAAGGAAACAAAAATGATGATGAAAATAACAATGATAATAATTGACAAAAACATCAACACTACTTGCAAAGAAACTACAAAATAAACAATAATGGAAAGAGAATGCAAAAAAAGACACTACAGACAAAAATTGAAGAGTTTTAGTACTTAATAAACCTAGTACCTAATAAATAATTGAAGAGTTTCAGTACAATTTACGAAAGACTAACTTCCCTCCATACATAATCCATCTTATTGAAATAGAATACGCTAGGAGCATCAGCCAATAAGCCGGAAGCCAACTTAGTAGAAGAGCAGTGGCCCACATTGATTTTTGTCGATAGGGTATATAAATTTACTGCATTCTGGTCTCCTGGTATTCAATTTTATCACCTTTTTTACTCTTGCATGAAATTTTACAGGATAATTTATCAAAACTTGCTATGGACTGGCTTCTATCTAAGAACGGACCACCTCACAATCTTTCTCTGGCTACCATAGCCCTGCACCCTCATATGCGCACCCATAGGTTTACTGACATAAATTACGTAAATAAGGAGTAGTAAAGACCTAGAAATATAACCTTGTGGGATACCACATTCTGTTAGTTCAAATAAAGATAGTGTTTGTACATTTTATATAAACCAGACTTTACATACCACTGCTCACCATAACCATGAGCGCACGGGAGCTTTAAATTTAGGGAGGCTGTAAAACTTTCTGCCTGAACGAATGGCTAGATTTAAGAGGCTGTCAGACAACTGTCCCTTTACAAGAAATTGCTTAAATTAAATGGGATTTTGCCCAACTTTCACAATTGAGCCCCATGGGGGGATGCAGCCAGCCTCCCACCTACATCTATGATTATGAGACTGATAGAGCCTCCCAGTTGGTTCAGGAGGTCACTTCTCTGATCTCATGTTTTCTCAGTACATGGTCTAGTTGATACCCCTGAGTACAATGGTACCATGGGCCCCTCTCATGCTGGGGCACACATTTAAATGCTGACTAAAAGGTGAAGAAATGCACTGGATCCAACTCTCTGGTTGCCTGGCCCTCCTTTTGTGCCTTTGCGCCACATGCTGTATGACCAATTACACAAGCTGCTTTGAACCAATGGATGTCTACTACAGGTCAACAGAAATCTAGGGCTTCCAAGAACTTATAAGCCATGGTTAGTGTGGCCCCAAGAAGGTTTCAATTCCATACACTTTATCAGCAGTGTAGAATGGCCCTCCAAAAAGTTCTTGAAAATAGGCCTTCTTATGCAAACTATAAATTCTACTGTAGCATACAGCATGCAATAGATTGGGTCATACGCTTCCAATATTTAAAGCCCTCAAAATCCTGAGACAGCAGGACATATTTCAATTCAAAATGCTTATTTTTGTATTTGAATCAATTAACAAAATGAATCCTGTGTGTTTTCAAAATTTCTTTTCCTGTACTTCAAACATTCAGGATATCACACAAGGCATTCTTATTGAGGAGATGTCTTCCTCCCTCATACAAATAGCCTGCAATATGGGTTTGAAATTAATTCAACATATGGGAGCAAAAATGTGGAAAGATCTTCCAGAAGAGTTATGAAGTTCAACTTTTACATATTTATTTAAAAAGCATCTTAAAAAACACATTCTAAGTTCTTTATAATTCTGGAAATATGTTGTAGGAAAGAAAGTGCACTGCTGTTGGGCAAATTGTTACTTACAATTAAGGGGGCTCTCCTCTCATTAGTTCTTGGACTACTGGTAGAGTCCTCTTTTAAGAAACGCCATTACCATGTAGATGAGACAATATTGAATATTATGTATTTTTGTACTGTGTTTTGTAGTTTGTGTAGTACTAATTATTATGTTGATTGTAATGTAATGGAATTTTGAAATTGTCAAATCAAATTGCTTCTGAAAGAATGGTCAATATTATTGAGAATGAATTCATATTTTTTTAACACACAAGTAACTGACTCCCTGAACTACATGGAAGGCTTGCTATACTCGGAGGGCTCAAATACTACTTCTTTCTCTTCTAACAGTATTCTCAGTTGGATATGGCAACATTGTCTGCAAAATGATTGCTGCCTGGCTAAATAGATAACTGAAAATTTTGAGAATTATGCTGCTTTGTATGAAAAGTTCCCCAAGCTTATTCAACTCAATACTTATCTCACAAGATGCTGCAAATTCTATTTTATATAAAATAGACAAATGTTCAAATGTATAAGTACCTGTGTGCATTTGGGTTATCCATATTTTTGATTCGATAAGTTTCCAGCACTGAAGCTGCTTCATCTATGTTGTTGTAGTAATCTAAAATCTCTAGCATTTTCAATATGATACAGTCCCATATTCCATTTTCATAAAGTACAATTCGCATACTCTCCAAAGCCCTCTTTGCATTATAACTCATAGGCTCTACTGACACCTTCTCAAGACTGCTACGAAAATTCTCTTCATGCACTTCACAATTCTTTGCTTTGGGTAAGTCACTTTTCCATAAAACATATTCAAACATACCAATGTACGCACGAAATGCAACATTATATTTCACTCTTTTGTTATTTATATTGCTAACTAAAAACTGGAATGCTTCTCTGGCATCATTACCATTGTTCAGTATTTGAAATGCCATGTCAATTACAATCTGATTCGAGTACTGGGGGCACAATGCTGACATAAGTTTGTAAAACTTCCTTTTTGTTCCCATCAGACTTGATGGACACTGTTTCAGAACTTCCATTCCACACTAACCAACAAAGATAAAAGAACTAATTTGTACTAAAATTGGAAGGGCATAGAATCTTTTCAACAATCCATTACCAAATTTCAATTAACATTTACAAAGTAAAGCATGCCCATCTAGTGCTAACAGATGATTTAGATCAGGGTGGCTCTCAGACTGTTGCTCTCAAGCCACATGTGGCCCTTTACCTGGCTCACATGTGGCTCTTTACCTGGCTTCATGCAGCTCTTGCATTCAATTTAAGTGTGTATTTCTCAAATACTTTGGAAACCAGAAGTCAGATGAAGCTTAAAGTGGCACAGTGCCATGGAATGACCCATATATGTTTACTTTGCCTGAGTTAAACAAGGCATTTTCATGTGAAAGGATGGGGAAGGGGAGATATTCATGTATGCTCCTGTGCATGATGTGGCTCTTTGTGGTAACACAGTATAACATGTAGTTCTCAGTTTCTCACTGGTTTGTTACCCCTACTTTAGATCTAAACAAAAAATCAAGGCAAGAAAGGAGCACTTACCCGCCATATTTGTTCTGGAAGAGTCTGAGGGTTTTGTGAAATAGCAACCAGTGTGTATGCAGCTTGGATATATTTCCTTTCTAATAATGCATCATGTAATAATAAACTCAAGTAATATAAATGTTGCTTTGGAATGAAGTATCTTTCAATTGCTTTTGCACCTGCAAGATAATACATGGATCAAACTCAATGGCTAAATATAGTGCTATGACATTTCCTTTATCATAATTTTACATATTTGTCCCAATTACTCCTAACTTGAGGATAAATCTCTCACTACATTCCTCTATCATCTGTTCATAAATATCATACTCGACAGGTGGACGAGAGTGATATTTGTTGGCTCATAAAAATACTCAGTGATATGGTCTTCAATCTATACACTACCATGGATCAAAGTGTTTGAATAACATCCAAGTTGACATAAAGCAGTCCCCTTCCATTAATGTCTTTTGTCAAAGATTTGAAGCACCAGAGATTTGAACCTAAGCACCAGAGATTTGAAGTATGCATTGCATGTAAAACACTCTTTGATGTAAGGCAGAGAAATTGAGAGATGGAGGCTCTTTGCTTCAACATGCATGCATACAATCGCTTTGCTTTATTTTTCATCCCCCTCCCTCTGCGTGTGTAAAATTGTGGAGTCCCCTTGTAGACATCTTCTACCCCCCTGGATGAATTAATCATCAGTCCCCTAACAATGCACTAGCATGACAATGAACATGTATAGATTTTTATCACATTACAGGCACACTGTAGCAGAGGGGTTGGGGGCCATTGCATTCCAATCCCACATTTTTGCTAGTGCATGCTTTCATACAATAGATAGCCTATATAGGATAAGAAAGATGTATTTCGATACTCAAAAAGGGGGCTTTCTTGCAATCTAAGGGTATACTTGTGAAAATGTTAAGGGGCTCTTCCCCTAACCTCCACTGATATGCCCAATAGGAGCTTGCCACTCATACCCAGTCCCCTCACTCCAAGATATGATCTGGTACCCCTGCAATGCCAGCACATTGCAAGAGACCAGTCAATAATTCTCCCAGGGGAGGGAATGGAGGGTATCCATGACAGGATTCCACAATTTTACACACTAAGATGGAGGAGGATGAAAAATAGAGAGCATTTTAAATGAAGGATTATGGAGGCTCACCAGAAGCCCTTGATGGGGTCAAAATTTTTAAATAAATCTGAAAGGAGGGAAAATAATTTAATCAATTATATGAGAACTTCTTCCAACCCTTCCCTACAAAGTTTCTTAACACCGTAGTTTGCTATATGAAACAGGAAACATTGCCATCTATGTGGGGTGATGGTCCTCTGGCCCCCATTTGGATCCACCACTAGTAATGAACTGTCTCTTATATGCCAGTATGCTAGGGACACAAATTGGAAACTTTGAACAGCACGGGGGATTTACTTTGTGGCCCATAAATTGTGCAGCTGCAAGTAGCTTTGATGAGAATTCTGTATTGCTACGAGTAACAATTGTGTGGCTGAGAGTTAAGACTAAATTGTATAAAATTGCCTAGCTAGAAGACTTTTGAGCAGCTGGAAGAATCAGTCTACCAGAATTGCATAGCTGCAATCATGGATGACAGCTGATCTGCGCAAAGGAGAAATCCCCCATGGAAGGCAAAAATTCCAATTTGGCTAAGCAATAATCAAGAATACACCAGTGATACTCTAAACAATTAATGCCCTAATGGAGAACCCTGCATATTTTAAATCCAGTGATAGAACTACAGCTGCCATTTCTTGACTACAGGAGATTGCTGGGCGATAGTATTGAAACATATACATACATTTTACAAAAGGAAGTGACTTTACAATTAGAAAACAGGATGCCACAGCAGGGGTGGACTGTCTAGTAGGGCCATACAGGCAAATGCCCAAAGGGCCAGTTCCATGAAGTGGAGAAAACATTAAATTCTGTATATGGAGAACTTAGGCCTGACAATGTACATATGAATAAACTGTATTGGGCCATTCCAATTCAAATCATCAAAGTCATGAAAACCTCCTCCTCAGAATTGCACAATTTTTTTACTGCAGATACTAAACCATATGAAGGAGTGAAATTGGAAATTTTACTTCAAAATTCAATATAGTTTAGAAGTTATGCACATTTGAAGTTTAGCCAAATTTGCATCAAATTGTCAATGGTGGCCATTATGAATTCTGACAATTTTTAGGGGTGACTTTAGATTATTGTCAACTTCACAATATTTTGCCAACTACCTTGAGAATTTGCTTGCTCCCTAATTCATATATGGAGAATTTGAATACGAATTCAGATTTTGCCTACTTTCTGTCACTTCCATACAAAATTCCCTTTTCTCCCAAGTCCCATAATTTGGAATTTCCGGAAGGACTTACCGATTATTTTGAACAATAGAAAAAACAGGGAGTGACAAGTTATATCTGGCTCAAATTTGAGCCATAGAGTAATCAGATGTAGATCTTACCTTAATTAGAATTTGATGAGGGTCTTTTTCCTTATTTTGGAGATATTCACTTGCAAAGTTCAGTAAAGAACATGGCCGTAACTTGACATCATGGACTACCTCTATAGTAGGGTTTCATTGTGTATATAAGAAGCATGACCAAAGATGTGTCTTTACAACCTAGATGGCATTCAGTCATACACTTTAGAATATATTTTATCATTACATTCTCTTGAGGGCCTTATACTTTTTAGTATATTACTAGATACTGCCCAAAAATAGCTATTTGTTTTGATTTTTGTGGATTGTCTTTATCTTATTAGAAGTTGTTGCTTCCTGGGATGTACTTCATATTTATATAACTTGATGAGGGTCTATAGTTGTAGCTAAATAGTCCAAAAACACTACTTATAGGGTGTCCGTGACTTTTGCTCTATTGGCTGTCTGTCCATTCATATTCTACCTAGGTGTATCAGCCTCTTGTCAATAATTTCATTTGGTAGAGTGGGAATTTCGAGTTTTCACTTTTACTGTCACTATTCAGATATAAATAGTGAGTTCTTTGTTATAAATTGATTGCATTAAATGAGCACTTCATGCTGCTTTCTAGCAGTTGTGTAGCTACATGCATGGAAAAGTTGTTGTTAAGTGTGCTCTGTTGTTAAAGCATGTGATAAACTTGTAACAGTTTCTTATGGAAATGATAGAGATTTTCAATACATCCAGGAGCTTGATTCTGTAGTAGAAGAGGAGACATTTTTATGAGTAGGTACTGAGTTGGAAGGTAGTCCAACAATTTATCAAAGACACAAAGAGAAGTTCACTCTCAATTACTGTAGTGATAAACAAAAATGCTGTGATCCATACAAGAAGCACAAAAAGGCTTCACTAAAGACAATTACATTGGGACTTGCAAAGAGAACAAATGGCTTAAACATACTTCTTGTTCCTGGTCAAAAGATATGTCCAGGCTGTCATGTTGCTATATTTAAAGACTTGGAGATGATTGCTTATGAAACAAGTAGCAGTGACCCATTTGATAACTTTCAGCAGGAGTGTGATTAAAGTTAAAGCAAGATTACATTAAATGATTCAGTACTAGAAATGGAAATAATTCCAGTCAAGGCTCATTCTCTAGCACCATATTCCAGAGTTAGCTATGTAAAGATAAAAATGAAGCAAATTGATGAGCATTTCATAATCAAATCCTTACAGCTGAGGAAGTGTTCAACTTTTTTAGGAATGAGGTCAAAGGAATTGTATGAAAATATATTTCTAGGGAAGAAATGGATATTGTACGAAGTAAACAATCTGACTGATTCAGCATGACTCATACTTTACCTGGAACCAGAAACTACCACCAGTTTATTCCAAGTAGAAATAGTATAATTAGTGCAAAACGTGTTTCTTCTTATGAAGAGTTTGCCATTAAATTTGATATTCTTTCTGGAAAAATCATAGCAGCAAATGCACCAATAAGCATCAAAGAGTCAGATTTTGTTGTTTGCAATTATGACAAAAAGTACTGGATTGGATTTGTTTTAGCTGTGGATAGAGAGCAAAAGGATATTTGTGTTAATTTCATGCATCCTGATTATCTTTGCAGATCCTTTCTGTGGTCAAAGGGAGAGAATATGTGCTATATTTCAGAGGCAGACCTGGTTTGTAAAATAGGGGCACCAGTAATGGTCACCGGTAGACAATACCATCTACAGGAACTGGAACTGAACAAGATCAGAGAGAACATTTCAAAATACAGCCAATAATTTCCAATTTCACTCCTTCATATGGTCTAGTATCTGCAGTAAAGAAATTGGGCAATTCTGAGATTGAGGGTTCCAAAATGTCTTTTGGCTTGATGATTTGATATGGAAAGACCCCATTAAAACTGTGGATTTATCAGAAATTTGCAGTCTTTTTCAATATATCTGCCAACCAATGTGCGTTTAAGTGTGTCTGGGCCGAAAAAGTTAGCCAGCCCGCCCCTGTGCCGCAGAGCTCTATGCTTAGTGAATAATTATTATTCACTAAGTATAGAGGATGTTCCAGAAAAATATAGCAAAATTTTCTAACACCTATATTTTACAGTATGGAATAAATATTCAAAATCTAATTTCCAATGATAAAATTTTTTCAACTTTGAATTTCAATTCAAATTGCACCCTAATTTTATATTAATTTCTTCCACCTGTTGCATGTTTTTCTGAAGCACCGCCTAGTAACATCAATACTAGGATCCGAGTTGATCAGTTAACAGGTTTCTGGCCTATGCTACAATAGCAGTTATTATTGTTGTTATTCAATCTACAAAGAAGAGCCCTATATAATTAATTTACATATTTCGATGAATGCATTACTTACTATCTTCACCAACACCTAAATAAGCATTGTTCCATAAATGATTAAATACTGGACGGTGGTAGTACCAAGGGTCCTTAAAGTTCTCAACTCCTAGGCCCATGGATTTATACATTCCCCAATTGTCAATAATCTGTCTTGGCCTTGTAAATGGAGCCAGAATGCTCTCCTTTGCTTTTCCATCTCCTGAAACCTCATGGTCTTCTTCCATATTTTGCTGCGCCATCTTATATTTGCTACATGCCCTCGATTATGCGACCTCGCTTTCAAATGTGAAGAAGAGAAACAAAGGAAAACAGCCAACGGCATTTCTACCTCTCATATTTGTTGCACCCACTGATCTCAAAAAAGGGCTTTATCTTTCTTTATTACAATTTATCTTTTCTCTTTCTATTAGAATTTATCATTCATTCTTATTATCTTTTCTAGAGCAGTGATTGCGCCTCACTCACTTCTTCTGAGCTCCATTCTGCTGAACTATGTTCCACTTACTTTCTCTGAGCTCCACTTATTTTTCGTAAGTCTTCTCATATGGTCTTCTCACCATTATTAAATTGTTCAACATTGCCAACATTCCACTATTCTCACCTTTTTATCCTTGTGGGTACTATCGCTGGTTCTCATAGACGAAGGGGGACTTCAAATTTTTGGGTGGCAGTAAAATTCCTGCCCGAATGACTAAAGAGATTTGGAGTGTAGTCCAAAAATTTTCTACTGCCTTTCGATTCTCTTTACTTATTCGAGCAGAAAGATTACAGCCCCCCATAAATTTTAAATCTAAGGGGGTTGCAGCCCCCACCAACCTTCTCCTACCCTTATGCTAATCACTGCTTAGGGAACTGCCATTTTTAATAGTGGGTAAAGGGATGGAAGAATTTTTGGGAAAAATTGAAAATTTTATGTTCCCCATTCATTATATTCAATAATATGCGATGCCCCATTTTCAAATGATGGAAAACTTTCATAACCCAACAATATTTCTATTTGTGTCATTTAATTTCGATCTAAAGCTTGAAAGTGCCAATACACTCTTTTTTTATAAGAATACCTAATTTTTTTCTGAGCCTCAATATTCTTAAAAATTTTCGGTTTTGAGCCTCAGATTATTCTTAAATTATTCTTAAATTTTTCTTGCTCAACACAAGGTGTAAATTCGCCTTAAGATCAAAGAAACATATTAAATCATTTTTGATGTATTGATTCATCATAAATTTCAACGAGAACAAACAGAACAAGTCAAAATACGGTTTTAGTCCAAAAGCATTATTTCAACTCCATCAATATCATCAATGCCAATGTAGTCCTCGCTATCATCTGAAGACGTAACTCTATATTTGGCAAGAGTTTTATTGAAGTACTCGATTTGTCCCATGAACCATCCATTCTCGTATAAAGCTTTGATTCGATTAACAAAACATTTTAGTTTTGATGAAGGTTGAGCCTGGCAATATTCTTAAATTATTCTTACATTTTAGCAATTTCGAGCCTCAATATTCGTATAGACATTATTCTTATAAAAAAAAGAGTGTAGTGCAAGCTGGATATAAAAGAAAGGGAAATTGAAAAGTAAAAGGGAATCAAAGGAACAAAGAGCACTAACTGATTATTTCAAATAACTTTTTACTCACAAATTTTTGTATTTTAAAAAGCAAGCATTTGTGTACACATTTTAAAAAAATAAACATTCTGCACTTAGCATGTACATAATATTTATGGCGGGAGCTTTTTCAAAATTTTGCCATGCCTTCATGAATTGGTAAAAACATTGGCAGCCCAATAAAACAAAGCTAATAAATTTGACACACCCTAAAAATTCCTCCACCCTTGTACTCAGCATTAAAAATGACAGCTCCCTTATCAGTATGCAGGTGAGAGGTACACGTTTGCCCTTTAAAACACCATTACCTCAATATTGGTTGCCATGAGATATAGCTGGGAGCAAGTATCAAGAAGTAGGGATGACTCAGTCTATGACCTGTCTGCAGCTGTTGTAGGACTTGTTCTTGATCAGGGATGAAACTTGTGAGGGTGTGTACAAGCACAAAACTAGGAAATTTCGAGGGCAGGGGTGCAAACCACAAAGAGCATACGAAAATCAAGTTATTCTCATTGGTATTGCTTTTCACAGCAAGAAAGGAAGTTGGGGCTGGGGGCGAAGCCTTTTCCTTTTCCATCTTAGAAGAACACCCTTTTTGATATAGATAAGGCACATTACAAATAGGACACTCTCGTTCTTTTGCTGAAAAGGGAAGAGGTCCAGACCCCTAGGATCCCGCTAGTTGGGCGCCTGGTGTGCGGGTGAAAGCCCTGTCCAAATACAAGCTACTTCCCTGTTCGTGGTCAGCACTGGTGTAGCTTCTCTAACAAGGATATGTCTTCTATGGCAGACTTTATCAATTTAAAAGAGAACGTAGATGTGTGTTAATTGAGAAATTAAGGATGAAAATAAAAGAAACAAAATAGATACTAGAGAAAAGAACATTGAGAGAGGAAATATAAGCAAAATATGTACTTGCAAATTAAGAGCAAATTAAGAACAAGCTTGAGGCTGAAGAACTGTTGTAAAATGTATTTTGGACGAGAAGCATAAGCCTCTCACTAACATATGGGCAAGAAATATCCTTTCCTTGCTAGCCTGGGGAGAATTGGCAGCCCTATCAATTCTCCACTTTCGATTTTCACGCCCCTTGCAAAACTTTTTCAGCAAAAAACATTGGTATGTAAGACAGACCATCTCAGATGTAACATTTGGCTAATGGGTTCTCAATCAATCAAAATATCCACTTTTGTACTTTGTATTGCTTAATTTCTAGACTTCCTATACCCCACTAATTTAAGAACAAATTAAATTCAGCCTCAAAATTTGGTACAAAATAAGAACAGCCAGCTTGAACCTCAATTTTGCTGGTTCTTATTAAAAAGTATGTAGTACCTCAAAACCGTGCAGTTTCGCTGAATAGTTAAAACAACAAGAAATTTTCCTTTTATTTCTCCTGTCAAATCCAATTTAATCTGTAGAGCTCAGCTACTTTCAACCACTAAATTAACATTATTGATTCTCTGAATCCATATATTTAGCTACTTAAAATATATTACATATGAGAAGCAAATGCCAAAGAAGCTTTGAGTATTTTCATTGGCTTTTACATCAACATGTTTGTTTCATAAGAAAACTTTTTCGGTACCAGTATTGAAGCTAATGTTTTGCCCGTGTACATTATTAGATAGTGAAAAGACACTATTGAAATGATGACACATGTTAGTAAACAACAAAAGTTAAACTATTAGACGGCAGTCATACTTTCATTTCATTTACAGTCGGTTTAAAAGGTACAGCTATGTGCCAGTTATTTAAATAAAATGAAGTATAAATAAGATATAACTGAAAAATTATCATTTTGTACATAGAGAAGGGCGGATCCAACGCTGGGCTTTGGGAGGGGGGTTTCATTGTTTTTCTCGTGTGAGAAGATTCCAAACACTATTATTTGCTACAGGAAGTATTTCAGTTTGGGGGTCATGCCCCAGGTCCCTGAATCTGCCCCTGTACACAGATACATCAAATTTTAAATTCACATACAATTACGAACTTTTTAGGTTTCAATAGTCCAGTGGTCAACTTTCTTAACGTTTTCAGCCGCCGTGCAGGGGCGGTGCCACGGGGGAACTGGAGGACATGTATTTTCAACTTCTCACCAAGATCAATTTTCTAATTTGTCCAAATTCGATAAGAAAATATTAGGGAGGGGGGGGGTGAGAGAACTCTAGCAAGATTTTGAAATGGGCGTGGCAACAAGATTGCGCAATAATTTTAGGGTGTGGCACCCAGAATCGCTCCATTCTGCGATGGTACCGCCCCTGCAGCCGTGTACTTCTTTCTAATAAAATAGTTTGTATTTCAAATGAGAATCTCGCTGTCTGAGAAACAATTATTATAAAGGTATGTAAAAGGTTTTTCCTTGGGCAGACAGAAGGGTAGTTCGGCAAAGTTCTTTTCAAACATATGCAGTATCCCTATCCATCAGAATCTGCCGCAGCAACAAACCAATTTTATGCAAAATGTTAGCTTTTCCGACTTTGACATCTATTGTTCTATTGTATAGAAACAATAGCTTGTTTGATAGGTGTCAATCAAATGCCTCGAATTGAGTGTAACACGCATGACGGGTTTTCCTTGGTGAACAAAATTTTCTTCATTGGGCGGTCTCCCGATGAATTTTATGATGGCATGGAACGCATAACGCTTTTAGTTCTGTTCTTTGCAATATGCACATTTATACATTGCGATGAAAATGGTGTGTGGCTAAGGACAAGCTGCAAAATTTTTTGTATCGAAAAGGTATGCTTTATTTAGCTTTTAACAATGGCTTATGTTTTTCAATCGTACGTTCATTTTGCAGATAGGCCACCCTTTGTTCGGCCTGGCGATTGAAAACTCTGGCTGATCGAGTGATCTTCGCATATACTTTTAGTTTTCCAATATTGACACAGTATTATTAACCTGCACAGTGGTTTGGATGCAGTTTTATCCCCGATTTTTGCTATGCTGGACAGCTAGAGATGTCTTTTGAAGTCAGTCCCTACTATTCAATTCGTCCTTGAGTTTGCTTACGAGTAACCAACCTATACAATTGCAAAACATGGGAAAGATACAGCTCCATGTAGCCAATTCTGAGTTAACCGTTTTTTGTTTTATATACTGTTCTATGCATCTAACTACAACTGCAGCACACGTATATTTGCACCTTAAAGTCCTAAGGCCATATCGCTCGATTTGGTTGACTTGCTCCCCTTGAAATTTGCTTCCAGTGCTCCTCTCTGGCGTAGGAAAACAGATAATTGTTTTGAAATACCACGAACTAGTTCTTAGTGTTCCCTCAGATGGACAAAAAAATTTCTTCGTTTGTTTGAATTGGTGGGTGTGTAGAAGGAATGGTTTGTGATCAAATTACCCTGGGGATTATTTGAAAAGACGTGTTGACGGGAGGTGATATCAGTTCACTTCATCCTCCTTTACTGTAAGCATATTTCATTCGAGGACTTGTCATATCGGAGTTTAGATATATTAGAAAGCTCAGAGAAAAAGCCTACAACCGTTTACTGTCAAAGTTGTCAGTTATTGTGCATTTGAATAATCCATTCGCTATGTCTGGGCCTGGATACAATTCTCTGCAGCAATAATGCTTCCAAAGAACACAATTGCCAATATTGAGCTCCGTTATCAGGGCTCCTGCTAAGTGAGTGCTAAAAACTACCATTTGGCGGCGTCTTGGTTGTTTGACGACAGCATGTTTGCATCATCGTTGTGAAATTTTATCATCACGTCTGGCAAAACGGAAGCGCTATCAACAACACAAACAAAGAATCTTATGCAATATTTTCTAGCTTCATGGTAGGCCATAGTGCTTCAACTCCTCTTGAAGTTCAAATAGCTGGTTATCAACAGGGGGAAAATTGCCCCGAGGCCTCATATCACTCAGTGCTTCAAGGTCTGGGGGCCTCGTAAAGTAAACCAGCAGTAATTTTCCATAGCTAATTTCTAGATCCTGGAACTTTCTGCTCGCACCGCTCGCAGGGGGCCTTATCTCTTTTTCCCCAGAGCCTTTGAATTCTCTCGGCGGCCCTGTCAACAGGTATTGGGTAAAATTCACGAAACTGATTGACAATGTGTTACTCCACACAGCACAATATTATCTGTATACATTATGATTTGGTTTTCAGCGTCATTTTGACAATTTAGTTCTGATTCCATTTGTCTTATTCTCCATACCTGAAGGGGAGTTTTGTTACGTTGTTCTATGGTTCAAACAACTTTTTATAGGAAGAACGTGTATTAGATATGAGGGCTCAGAATGGCTGAAATTTAAGAACAATTTCAGAATAATGCAAGACTCAAGCCTCATCAAGCTTAGAATTTTTGCTCATGCAAATCAAATTCACGTTTTTTTTATTTATAAGAAAGTAGCACTCGACTGCTCAAAAAGGTAGGAAAGTTCAGTACTGGATTTTTGAGACCTAAGAGAGTTTCTACGTGTATATATGTTTAAAATTTGGCGTGTCAGTGCACAAAATGTTATATATTTTATGTTGGCTGCTCTATGACAGTTTTAAGTCTGTTGTTTACAAACATTATTTGAAGTGTGTATGGCACGTGCCCACTTTTCTCTAATGTGCATGTGCAAAATATCGGAACTCAGAAATTGTTGCTAAGAATGTCGTAAGAAAGTTTTGATACTGCAGTCGTGAAAAAGTTAAGAAAGTTTCAGTACTGGGCCAAAATCAATTTTCTTATGAAATGAAAAGCGTGTGATTAACTTTTTAGATTAACTTTTACACTATTGATATAACATTTATTAATCAGTTTCGCGTTTATTTTGCTTTATGATGAAGTAAATTTATTAGCATCGAAGAAATAGTTTATTAGTAGAAATATTTCAACTGGAATGTGACCTACTACCTGGAACACTTTTTAATCCCCCTCGAATAACCCCCAGGGGGTAATTCGAGGATTTACAGTATTCATTTGATGTACAGACGATGTTACACCTTTGACACTTACAAATAATTTAAGAATAATTTAAAGCTGACAGCCAAAAAATGAGATTATTGAGGTTCGGGAAAAAATTAGGTATTCTTATGAAGAAAGTGCTTAATTTTCTTCTATGTGAAATCTTTGAAAGGTGAATTCTAAAATCCATCTAAATTTCAGTGAAAGTAATAATAGTGACGAACTGATGTTAATCGCCATTGCATACGTGGGAAGGGACTGGGGACTATGCACTCTGATTACAATGTTCTTTGATTGCCATGCCCATTTCATTGCAAGGAAGTGCATGCGAGTGACGAAAGTGTGATAAAGACATCGACGCCGGAGCGTATTTTTAAGTGAAGGAGCTGGGGATGAGTGGCAAGCTGTTAATGAGCATGGAAGTTGGGGTCAGGGACAGAGCTCTTGAAATGTTGCAACTACGACCTTACATTGCAAGAAACCCCCGTTTTAAATATCAAAATACAGCTATGGTATGGAGCAAAGAAGAATTACATCTCCCTAGAGGTCCCAGGCCTCCCCTTTGCCATAAGAATTTATATATTTTGTTGCTCAAAAATACTTTCAGAACATGTATAGACAGATTTGTGCCTCCGTTTTAACAACCTTACATTCTTACGTTGGCTATGATTCCTTCGTATGAAAACGCAAAAAATTAAGTACTTCAATTACTGTTTAGTCACTATAGTTCTGAGGACTGTATTCTATCTATCATCAGTTTAAATTTTATAAATAAACTTACGTCTATGACTCATTCGTATTCACAAAAAAAAGTAGATGCATATCGCATTCTTCCGTATACGTAAATTCTTTTATAAGCCCCTTCTCAATGATGTCCTCGTCAAGAAAGATTGAATAGTACCAAGCGTAAGCATGCTTCACAAAACTAGATAACCAAGCTTGATCACGTTCAATAGATAGTAGTTCTGAATACATCAAACATAAAATTCAAACATTGAGGCAGATGAAGGGGGCCGGGAGGACCACGGCCCCCAGAACAGTAGTATTTCCAATAGCACACAATAGTGTTGAGAAACTTCTCACATTAAAAATGAAGCCCCCCAGAGTTCAGCTCTAGATTCGCCCTTGTTAAGGCCAGCAGTTATTAATACTATTTTGGTTGTCCTCCTTTCATCTTCATGTGTATGAGAATTGCCACCTTTTCCAGTAACTCATGCTATATTGCTAGTAAGTGATTATATATATATATATATATATATATATATATATATATATATATATATATATATATATATATATATATATATATATATATATATATATATATATATATTTGTATGTATAAATGTATATATGTTTGTATGTATAAATGTATATATGTTTATTGCTCTGCCTATCGCATTGAGCACTCTGACTTTACAGTTCATTTACTTATGCGCACACACATATATGTACATCAGTTAACTAATATAAAATAAAATGCATAGATGCACCTAGGTATAATAGTAATAGGCTCAAAATTAACAAGATTTAATGAAATAACTATCCTATTTGAACATTTAAGTTGTTCTTACAAAGGGTGTATATATTGCGTGTGCTGAAGTAGGAAGTCGTGTTCAATTACATGTCAATAGATACAAAAAGAATGTTTTTGTGATGCGAATTTTGCACGCGATGTTTGCGCTAGGCCAAACTTGTTTGTTGTTTGGATATGCAATGAATAGGACAGTTGATCACCGTGTACTTAATAGGCTCTTTCTCTCTCTACCTTTCTATGAAGATCATGTTTTCTATTAATAATAACTGCTGTTTTTCTTTATCTTGTGAAAAGTACACCAGAATGCTGAGAACTATAACAATGAATGCAATACTGATCAAAATTGCTAGGTTTACAGTTACACGCTTTTTTACATGAAAGAAGCGTTCTTCATTCAGCCTGGATGCTTCTTAATAGTTCAACAACTTCAGCCTCAATTTTTTTACATGAAGAGTCTTAAACTGTTAAGATTTCCTACACCGCTAGCAACCCAAATTAAGCAACTGTGCTATAAGAAATGGGATGCTCAGATTTTATGAGGCGTGCTATGGATGTTGTTTCTGTTTTGTTTCGAGTTTGATAAAAAATTATCTTGTAAAAGCATTTTCTCAAATTATTGTCTGAAAATCAGCCTGCCTGTGTTTCATGCATGATTCTTAATGCTTGCCTAATTTTAGCCTCATTACTCGTATAGACATATTTGGTATAGGGAAGAAAACGTGTATATTATTGACTATCTCATGGCAAAATATGCAGTCATTTACCGACGGAGGTATTGAATCTAAAGTTTACGACGAGATCACCAATTTGCGCTAGCTACGCCCCTGCCGCCAATTAGTCGGCACTTCAGAGTATTGTAAGGTTGAATTCATGAGTTTGAGGTCTGGAGCACCCTTCTTTTCATTTTTAGTAGTTCATGATGATATACAATTAATGCCCTCTTTTCATGTACTTTATTGCTTTTTCTTGCCTGCTGATCACCTTTAAATACCAAAGGCAGGTATACTAAACCAGATCTCTATTAACATTCTAAATGCTGATCAGCAAAAGATGCGTTTCCATCAAATGATACGAAACAACGGCGATAGGACTGTAGTAGCATTCCTATAAAATAGCATGTATTAATAGTGGTGCAGCAGTACAGGGGTGGCGCCAGAGGAAGGCTAGGGAGCTATAACCCCCCGTCATGACACGTTGAAAGGTGAAAACTATTTTTCGGGGATTTTTGGCATATATAGTACCCTGATGTTGGAGCAGGACTTTCTGCAATCTTGTCAGGGGCATGCCGAAGTGAAGAGTGTGGAGGTGCCAAACCCATTAAACTTTTGCCGACATGTTAGGTAATTGCATAGCTTGTCGACAAAAGTTTACTTTGCGACCATAGCTAGTCGGTAATTCATCATGATGTGTCGGCATTCCTGGGACATTGAGTAGCCTGATTGTAAATTTCTGTTGTTACAGTCCCCTCCCCCCTACTCAAAAGTCTTTCGGCACGCCAGTGACTCTTGTGATTAGTTTTGTGTTATCACAAAATGTCTACACTTCGCCATCCCACTACTCTCATCGACTTCCCACTACTCTCATCGACTTCTCACTACTCTCATCGACTGCAGTGCTATGACAAATACAGAAAACGGTTGGTGATGACTGAAGAATCATAGAAGGGACATGTAGAATGATCTCCATGAAATTATGTGTGCGCCTTTGGCCAGTGAGTATATTCTTCAAGCTTTGCAGACAGAAGCAGAGCCTTTTTTAACATGCAAACTCCCTTACTCCTCAAAATTGCCTCCTCCCCCAATTAGTGGATTATTGTCCGCAGAAATTACCTTCTTTTTACCATAAGCTTTACATTAGAACTGAAGAAATCACTTTTGACTAAATCAACCGTGGCTCAAACTGTGATGGTAAGTGGTTATTTGAAATGTGGTGATGTCTTATATACCGTATAATGCATCTGTTAGAGATGCATTTTGAGCCGAAATAGAAAGTACTGCACCAACAAATTTTCCTCGGATGTTGCCTCGAGATCTTCTCTCTTGATTATGCTACAGCAACTAGAGGCATCACATTACTTTATACTAGAACTGATTAATGGCACTAGAACTGATTAATGGTACTAGAACTGATTAATAGTCTTTGCCATGACTCTAATTTAAATGCATTTGCTTTTATGACACATTTGAACTTCCAATTAAAGAATGAACATAATCCTTTTTAAAGCATCTCTTGCAGGCCTGCAACTAGGAATTTTCAAGGGCAGGGGTTCATTCCATGAAAAGGGGCAGACTTTTTAGCTTTTCATCCTTCTTGAAGTTCTAAAGAAGATACGGCCTTCAAATGCTGTTTTGCAGATTCATAAGTGGAGGAAATAGTGGGGAACAGTGACCGGGGGCCAAGCCCCAGTAAAACTTTTGAGAGCATACCTTTTCCATGTTAGGGAAACGCCCTATTTGAAGAGAGAGGTCACTAAAAATAGCAATGTCGTTGGTTTGAAAAGGGCATGGGTATAGACTCCCAGTAACCCCCTTGGTGCCTCTGTCTCGAAAGTTTACATGAGAGAGTGCTTCAAATCCTCAATCTTTTTCTTTCATCTCCTTCTTAAAGCTTTGCCCTCGCAGTAAATATTTCTCTTAAAAAACTATGGACAGAGGGCCTATCATTCTGCATGTTTAGTAGAGCCATCGACTTTGGTGCCATAGTCACTTTGTACAATTTAAAATATAATAAGGTACTCTCATTCACTACAATTCTATGTTGATAACGAGTGACAGCAATGCTTATTTTTATATGGAGGAGATTTTCTTTGTCTCAGTCAAAGCGTACCTGTCGCTGGAACGGATTTGACTTACTGTTTAGGAAGCTGGCGGCTATAGCACTCCCATCTCCCCACCACGCGATAGCAGATGTATTTTTTAAGCTTGTTCTCTTTCTCTAACTTTCACGAAAGCTCTCCGCAAACAGAGATGAGGCTCATTTCTGTTTATGGAGAGCTTTCGGATGTAGTTGGCCAATTTGATTTCATTTTTAATTTGGAGATAACCGCATTATAATTCTTGCAATAAGACAATTTTACTGTAACATGTGGTTTGAGAACGTTGTTATTTCACGACAGTCGTGGAACAGCTTTAGGGTTTTGTGGTGGTGCAAATATCTTTAATCCTATGTTATGAAGGACAGAAATAGTCCATAATAGAATGGGCATCTCAAAGATATAATATAATTGCCTTTAATTGTGTTGTTTTAGATGATGTTTTGAATTTTATTATGTTCTGCCAGCCACTTCACATTTCCGATTCTATTTTATCTACTGTTTTCTGACTCCAGAATCTTCTCCATGATCTTGTTATTACTTGACAGATAAGCTTGGCTGTCTTTTCTAGTTTGCACAATGGTTAAAGTGTATGGATTTCTAGTAAGTAAAATACCCATAAGAAATGCATTTCTTGAAAAAAGTGTAGATAAACTAATAGAATTCTCTTTCTTAATAAAAATAAAGTTTATACGTGTCCTAAGGATCGGAGTCGCTGAAATTTAAGAAAACTTTAGGAATATTGCAAGGTTAACACTTCATCAAAGGATCAAGACTTAGAATTTTTGTATATTATAGTTATGATGTTGCTTTTAGATATACTTCTGCATTATGGATACAATATTTATTAGACTACGAATATTCTAAGGCTCAAAACCAAAAATATTTCAAAACACTAAGGCTCAAGGGATTAAGAAAATTTACTTACTGGTCCCCGTGTAAGGTTTCTGGCAACAGTATGTATGATGACAAAAAGTAAAGGCCGTGGATTGCTAAAGGACGCTTGAGTTGGTGGGGGGGGGGGGG
>OLMO02000277.1:9546862-9585012 GCA_900291935.2 Cassiopea xamachana
GACAAACTACTAAATACCGACATTTGACAAGGCAGTTACCGACAAACGAAGATAGAGTTCCTGCTTTTACCGCCGAGCCAAAATAATCCCGAAAGGCTGGAGCATAAGTAAGGGTGTTGCCCCTTCACATCCAAACTTCGGCAAGCCCCTGCGCTAACGGCTTGTAGTAGTAGCAATAGAAGGAAAAGAAAAAAGACATAATTTCCCATATTTAAGTATCTAGATAAAAGCTTGTCATGTTGTGAAGTCCAGAGAGTAGACAAATTGATAATTATATACAGAACGTGATTAAACATATATATATATGTATATATATATATATATATATATAGCTTTATCCACAACTATAAATCGTAGTAAGTACAAGCGTGTTAAATGGTATTGAACGACTATTGAATAAACCTAAGAGTCCCTAAAATAATATACACAAATTCGGGTCCAATCCCCTACAGATTTAAGTCCCAGACCTCTGTACTTGACAACTGATGTGGTTCATGAGCATGGTTCAAAATCACCATTACTCTTGGAGTATTGCAGTGCAACTACATGCTGCAAATTTTCAGATTCACTGAATGATGTATGCACATCATAAAAAACTGCACTTTTTTGTAAGAATAGAGCGTATAAGAATATCGACGCTCAGAAAAGCTGGGTTTAAAAATTATTCAAGAATAATGCAAGGCTCAAGCTTTATCAAGAATTCTGTGAATTTTTATGTATATGACTTATTGCAATACTGTTTTTAGATTGAGTTTGCACTATCGAGACAATACTAATTGTTATGTTCTACTCTTATTTTACCTTATGATGAAGTAAAACACCAACAAAGATTTTAATGTATTCCTTTGATTGTCGGGTAAAGTTTTACCTATGACATTTCACAGTGATAAGCCGATGGGGTGTGGGGGGCGTCTCGCTCCCCAATATTGTCAAATTTGCAAGAAAGTTGGCCACAGTACTCGGCACATCACTGACATTTCAGTAATTTAAGAATAATCTAGGGATCAAAGCCAAGAAATCTAACAATATTAAGGCTAAGCAAAACTCAAGTATTCTTACAAAAATTGAAGTTACCGTATTAAAAAAAGCACTGCTAGATAAATAAAGTCACTTTTCCAGAGGGAAAAATGTTTTCCTAGCAAACAAGTTTCTTCAATAGTCCTATTTAGGACAAGTTGTTTTTAATCTCAAAATGGAGAATTTTAGGCAAATCATTTTTTAATCTTAATAGTCTATTGCTGACAATATTTGTCCCGCTTTTTTTGTGCAAGCAGTTCTTTTTCTGAGCTTTCATAACCTCCCACCCAAGGGGTAGTATGTTGACGGGTCGTTCCATAGCATTTTGTCATATTTTAAAATTGTATGCACCAAGTACTTCCAAATCTTTGCATGTGCCACTTATATGGCAATAGCTGTACCCATTGATCATGGTTGTGCCCAGGCTATACCATAGATTTCTGGATGTGGTGTACTTCATGTAAATAGCTTTCCATTGCAAAACTCGCTCTCCTCCGCAGAAGTGATGTCCTTCATTTGTTTTTAAGGGGTGTTCAGTTGTACAAAGAGCTGAACAGGTCAATTCTCATTGTTTTTAGAAGCTTATTCCACTAAAGGAATTATTCTCTCAAAATTGAAGAAAATTTTTAGTTTCATCATTATTTCGTACTTCATACTGGGAAGCGAAATTATTTCACATTGGTCCTAAACATTTATATTTTTCTCAAAAAATCTTATATTGTTTCATATTTCAAATGTCAGTTATAGGGCCTCTGTCACACCATGCATAGACTTTAGAATATGTTCAGCTAACTTCTTTTCCGTCAACTATTGAGTTTAATTGTAGTTTGCAATTTGTCTGGTATAAAATCTCAAGTTTGTTTTTAAAAAAAACACTTATTTGAGTCAGAGATATGCCGAGACAATTTCCGTTAGGGGGGGGGGGCATTTTGGCCATTTGACAAACTACTGTTACTAAACAACAGGTAACGGAAAACACTGTGGTCAATTCTCTTGCAGCACGGCCAACTTTTTGAGCAGCTTTCTTGACATTTTGAACATACTGGGGGCGTGACACCCTCCCACGCCCCCCAACGAATACATGGCTGATTGGAATTAATACTAAGTTAGAAGTCGCTAATCTCTCTTTCCACAGTTCCTTTTCTTTTTAATAATTGCTCAGTTTGCATGTTTTGAGCGTGACTTACTTCAAAGAATAATTGTTTGTTCATGTTTGCTCGATATGCTGCGATGAATATCATCTTCTACTGCCTGAGATGTTGTTAGCACAGGTGGAATAACACATGTCTTTAAGCTTAAAGAAAGCAGGGATTTAGTTATGTTTACAGCCGTGCTATTTCATAGTCACGTAAAAAGTTTATATGCATGGTTTTCTGTAGAATAATTTTGCATTCTTACTTCTATCGGATGCACAAGAAAAGGCATTTTTCACTGTTTCTGATTTCTTGCTTTATCTGAAAGGTCAAATATTTTTCATTAAGCATAATCGCTAAATGTGAATTAGTTTTTATTTTACTGGATCTATACCACTGAGAAACAATATTCTTTGTTGATAAATATGACTTAAGTATACACTTTTGAAGTTATTCGGCAAGCTTAGTGCCAATCAATACCCTGAGTGGTACTTTACACCAAAAACAGTTTCTTATTTCGAAAGTCTTATACAACAAGACAATTGCAGCACAATTGACATTCCTACCTCATCTACGCTCCTCCACATCGTCATCTAAGTTTTTCCATACTGTTTCAGTTCTTTTTATAGTATACTTTAGTTTCTTTCTCTGAGCACATATGACTTGCAAGAGGTCTTTAGCTTTTTTGTATTTTACTATTTTGATCGAATAAGCAGATGCCAGTTTTGTGTTGATATGGTAGTCAACCAAAAGTCTCATAATTTCATCCTCTGCTCATGCTTTATGCACCAATCAAGATTAGCCCCCACCCCTCCCCCACACAGGACACAGGTGGGGATTAATATTGCAATGTGAGCAAAACTAGATACATACCCACACTATATTGGAAGGCTATAGCCTTACTTTTCAGTTAAAAATTGAGACTTTGTTTTCATTCTCAATTTTGGTTGAAAACCAAAACCTATAGCCTTACATTTCTACCCAAAACAGATTATTTCTGACGTCCAATAAAAAGCCAAAAGCCTAATCTTTTACTAAACATTGAGACAACTTTCTCTGTCAACGTTAGTCAAAGTAAATTATTTTGAAAAGGATAAGAAAGAATCCCCACTCCTGGGGACATTTTAACCCCACATTCGCATAGTGGATTATCCAGGAATCATTGCCGCAACCATGGTCGTAGTCTTCGATTCCAAACTACAAATCCACACCTAGAGTCTCACATTGCTAGTGGAAATGCCAAAATGTGTCGACCCCCCACGTAGTACGGGCATAGCTGTCAACTTATAGGGCAGCAAATCCCCACCAATGCCCCCAAAAGTCTCGAGGTGCTCTTTTTGACTGGTGCATCAACACATTAACACTTTGGATCTCAATACATCCAGCTATGACCACACCATTGCACCTATAGTGTTTCTTCCCACCAATTCCAAGGTGGTAGGTGACCCTGCCTCATCGTCCGGGAAAGTACCACCACTCTATCTATTGGTGTCTTTAGTAACCTTGTCTCTTTCAGTACTAGGATAGAGATTCCGGGTCTTTTGGTTGGTAAGGTGACTGTGATTAGTCGCAGTAGTAAGCTTTTGGGCTTATTTGATCCCTGGCTATGCCTGAGGGTACTGTTGGAAAAGGTGGAATGCAGGCCTGCCGCCAGATAGTACAGAGGCCCGAACCCATCGGTAGCGCTTCGGGAGGCTTCCTCATCAGCTGGTGTATAATCTCGGGCTGCCTGCTATGCCAGTTCGCGACTGGAGCCACTCCTAGCTCGCAGTTCCAGGGGGCCCTTCTGAGACCATAGGATAGCTATGGGAACTTTCATAGGCTCACTGACATATGATGCATCTATCACTTTGACCGACCCAATCATGACTCACTCATTTTATATTCGTACTATGCGTCTCACTCGCACATATATTAGCTCTACTGCAGTAAAAAATGTTGCACATTCTAAACTCTTTTCCATTTCATTTTGCAATGTTCGTGGACTATCCTCCAATCTTAACTTTGTACACCAAGATCTCCAGTCCTCTAATCCTCATGCACTCTTCCTCACCGCAACTAAGATTAAACCACTGGACCCAAATGACAACTCCATTCTCTGCCCTCATCTAAAGTGCCCTGGATATGAGCTTTTTTCCTCTTTCTTTCCAAATGGTGCTGTTTGTGCATTTATCCGCTCTGATGTACAAAGTTCTCTTCTACCTCAATTCGACCTCGTTACTCCTGGTTTTCAACTCATCTGGATGAAAATTTCCCTACCTCACACTTCAAAATTCAGTTGCACCCTATACCGCTTACTTAACTCAACTACCCATGAACTCCTATTTGACCATCTATCTAAGACAATTGACACAAGTACTCTTCAATCTCCACGCTCTGAAACCATCCTTGGTGATTTCAATATTCAATATCTACAATCCGAATTGGCTTACCTACTCTCCACATATCACTAGCCCTGCTGGTCGTGATGCAGAGGCTTTTTCCATTGTGAATGACCTGTCACAATTGATTTTAGAATTCCACACGTATCCCTGACCACTCAGGGTACAAGGCTAATACGCTCGATCTGTTTCTTACATCAAACCCAGACATTTACTCTAACCCTATTCTAGATTCTCCTCTTGGAAACTCTGACCACTGTCCTATCACATTACAGCATAACTTTGTCTCCCAACAGGATAGATCTTACTCTTCTCAAAAAGTTCTCCACTATAGCAAAGCTGACTGGGACTCTCTTCGAAACGTTTTTGCTGCTTATCCCTGGTACTCTGGCTTGTCTGACGATCCTTCCTCTTTTGCCACCTTCATCACTAATGCAATTCAACTTAGTATGGATCTTTTTATTCCATCTTGCTATAAACCTGGCAAAAAGACATCTCCAAAGTGGTTCAATTCACAATGTGCAAAAGCTATCGAACATAAAAACTACCGCTTTAAACAATGGAAACTACACCAAACTCTGCATTTAAGAGCTTTATTTGTACAAGCTCGTAACCTATGCTCCAAAACCATCAATCATGCCAAAACATCCTTTTTCAATCGCATCAACGATAAATTCATGTCAAACAGGATCTCGCTCCTTCTGGTCCCTAGCCAAAGTTGTCTCACAAAACTTTTGCCATTCTTCCTTTTCACCTCTAAAAAACAACTCTGGCTCATCTTCGTGCACTCTTTTGTCTAAAGCTAACCTTTTCACATCAACCTTTGCTTCCAATTCCAATCTTGATGATCATGACGTCCAACCTCCTCTCTACCCCACATCCACCATCACAAATTTCCCCTATTAAGTTCTATACACGCAAAGTCTGGAAAGTCCTTCTTCAGCTCAACACCTCCAAATCTAGTGGACCTGATGGCATACCTGCTATAGTTCTAAAGTCCTGTGCCCCTGAATTCGCCCCTGTTCTCAACAAGCTTTTCCAACTTTCCTACAATCTTGGTATTTTCCCTTCCTCTTGGAAACTCGCCCACATTTTCCCTATCCTCAAGAAAGGTGCAAAATCTGACCCTTCAAACTATCGCCCTATTGCAATCACTTCTCTCATCTCTAAGACTATGGAGACCATTATCACCAAACAACTGCTTGCCTTCCTTGAAACAAACGACTTTCTTTCTGACCATTAATATATGGCTTTCGACAAGCCAGATCTACCGGTGACCTTCTAGCATCTGCTGTTCATGCTTGGTCCTCTGCTCTAGAATCCTACGGTGAGAGTAGAGTGATCTCTCTTGATATTTCCAAGGCCTTTGATCGCGTCTGGCATAAAGGTCTTCTTAATAAACTGCCAATGTTTGGTCTTCACCACACCCTCATTAAATGGATTTCTAGCTTTCTATGCGATTGGTCAATTGCAATTAGGTTTGATGGCTACCTCTCTAAACCTCATTCTATCAGCTCAGGTGTACCTCAGGGCTCTGTTATCTTTCCTGTTCTGTTCATCCTCTTCATATATGACCTGCTTTCTTCTACATCTTCCAGCATTTTGTCCTTTGCTGATGACACATATTTACGTTCATCTTTTTCATCCAATCCACAACATCTAGCCTATTCTAAAATTTCACTTCAGTCTCACTTCTCACCAATGACATGACAAATGTAGAGAAGTGGGGGTAACGACAACCTTGTTAAGTTTAGTCAAGAAAAGACAACATAGGTTTTCATATCACGTAAACATCACCAAGACTTTCCCCCAGTTTTCATGAACGGCCATAAAGTGGACATTTCATCTTCTTTCACTCAACTTGGTCTTTCTATTTCATCTAATCTCACTTGGAAACTCCATGCCAATTCCATTGCAAACTATGCATCTCAGAAAATTGGCTTTCTTTCCCGTTGCTATTTCTCACCTTTTCAACTATTAACTATATACAAATCCCAGATTCGTCCTTCTCTGGAGTACTGCTCTCATGTTTGGGGTGGTGCTCCTAAATCTTCTCTCAATCTTCTCGACTAAGTTCAATCTAAAGTTATCCGTCTCATCAACAGTCCAAACCTCAACAATTCTCTAGCATCCCTCTCCCATCGTCGTCTTGTTGCAGATCTTTCCACATTCTACCGCTATTTTCACGGACACTGCTCTCTGTAAATCAAGAATATTATTCTTGATCCAGTGAGGCGTGTTCGAGCCAACAGAAGCTCTACCCACTCACACCCTTTCCACGTTACACTACCTAAACCACGAAATCTAGCTCACAAATTATCTTTCATTCCAAGAACTTCTCAGCTATGGAACTCATTGCCACCCATTACTTTCCCTGAATCCTACAATTTTTCATCTTTCAAATGCAACATCAGCAAACTTGATCTTGTCTCCCTTTCTACTTAAACTTCCCCCATTATCTCAGTCTTTCCTTTTTTATGGCTTAGTTATAGGCCCTATACCCTTTCTCAGACATTAGTTACTAAAAACAAAATTTTCCATGCACTTCTTAGGTGAAATACAAAGCTTGGCTTTCTCTAGGGCGTTTATCAGGAAGTTATTAAGCTAAAGCACTCAGAACTGTTTTAAAAGGAAACAAACTATATGCTACTTTATTTCGAGTAAACTTCTTTACGCGTCAATTAATCACTTCGCTATTCACCATGTCTACAACATGGGAGCTAGGAAGGAGCTTACTTTGCCACAAGTAATCTTTTTTCGTTTGATAATTTTTCAGCGAATAAGACCTAATTTTAGTTAAGCAGCATAACCTGTGTAAAGCCCCAGACCAATCTTTTCTATCACTGCTTTCAATCTTTTTCATATGCTTAATGCCTTTATGGAGATATAAACACCGTGTTCACCGTCCTGTCTCATGGGCATTCGAACATCCAAATAAAAAATAAGATGCCACCTCATTTTGTATGTGGAAGTTCGAATGCCCATAAGACAGGACCATGAATGTATCATGCATATTGTATGGTTTTTTTGTTCACGTGATTTTACGTTATGTTGTGCTTACTTGTTCATCATTTTCCATTGAATGGGCGGCGGACTTTGCTGGAAGGACTATTCTCCATTCAATAGTCAACAATGTTTTTATCTAGCAAATGAGCCACTAAAACAGCCGCCATTATGAATTTTTATAAGCGGAGATTTTCCTACGTAGGCATTTTTTGGAGCAGCTTTCGTTTCATGTCATTTCGTATATTAAGGGGACACCCTTCAGCAATGAAGCTGATGTCCAAAGGGCCCTCCACTTAACTACTTACAATAAATCGCAAAATAACGGAAAAGGTAGAAATTAAAATACAAACATCCTAAAAGCCTAGTATAAGCATAAGTAATTGTAGAATTGAAAGAAAAAGATTAAAATCCTAATCAAGTTAATTATCTAAGAGAGGCCTTTTCTTAAAACCTGAAAGGGAGGGTGCCTGTTTAACACCAATGGCAAAGTTATTCCATAACGTGGCTCTGCAGTAAGAAAAACGTCTTTTTCCATTCGAAGAAGTGCACATAATAATAATAATAATAATAATAATAATAATAATAATCAATTTCTTTATAGTTGGCTGGTACATAGCTAAGTATAGTAAAAAACACTAAAATTGCTAATTATGGCCTACTGCCTAAAAATATACAGTTTATAAAAATAGTATGATAAAATAGTTTGATACAATAAATGACATAAAATGTAGATAATAAAAAGCCTAATCATAAAAATTCATAAAAATCCGACGTTTGGAATAAAAGGTCGACATAGTCTGCAAGAGCATTCTTCACCGTGCCACTTTTTTATCTTTGATTTAAACAATGAGAGAGTTTCAATATTCCTTATACCTTGAGGGAGGGAAAACCAAAGTTGAGGCCCTCTGTATCTGATGGACTCAGAACCAAAATTTACGGTCTTTGGGAGCCTCAGTTCCTTTGCAGCATTTCTCAAGTCTCGTGAGCTGCAATCAGAGATTCTTTGAAAGAGGTTGCAAATATATTGAGGAGCCTGGTTATTTAAAGAATTAAAAACTAACTGGTTGGACTCGAAAGAGATTGAATCAGCTATTTTTATTCACCCTAGTTTCTTTATAATTGGGCTACTTGGGGCATCAAAAGCGCTGTTTGTCAGTATCCTAGCAGCTCTATTTTGCAGTTTTTGCAGCTCTAAAAGTGCAATTGAGCCACTGCATTGAGCTTTGAGGTCTTCTGGCCGTTTTATTGAATTCAAATCTTGACTTATTATACACAGGGGAAAAACCATGGCAGGCATAACTAATGTCATTGCATTGTGTCCTAAAAAGGGGAGTATTTCATGCATAGCATTGTTGCGTTCAAAATTGGAGTATTTTGTGAGCATGGTGAGTGTCGGTTTTTCAAGAAAAATCACGGGGGTAGAAGCGCTGAATTTACCGAGTATTTTAGAAGTAGAAGAATATTTGTTGAGTAAATGTGTTTTTATAAGAAATAGTTCACGAAAAATGTGAGACTTCTGAAGACATGTGGTTTTCTTATTTAAAAATACGTGCTTTAGCCCTTGGTCAAATACTTCTGCCGAGAATTCACTGGTTTGGTTACACCTGGGGGGCACTTTGTTCCCTTTGATAACCATTACTGGGCATGGTAACCACTTTTAGTGTATTTGATTCTAAAAAAGAGAGTATTTTAAGCAAAATGTTGCTGTGTCATCTCTTTTTTTATTGATCTGTTGAATAATGTAAATAACCATTGATTGGACTCTGTAGCATCGAAAGATCTCTAACATTACTAATAATTAAACTGTTTTTCATTCAATGATTTCATCTTTCATGCGTTTACAGCAGTTTCCATCAAATGACATTAATTTCTCGTTGATTGAATTTCAATGAGAAGGATCATCTTAGGACATTGGCCTGTCTTTCTGGTAACTTCTTTGCGGCTGCTGCTTTGTCTCTTTGGTCATTCCCTTTTATCCTGGCTGTTCAGCCCTTGGCAGTTTATTATTCATGGAGATTTTTTCAGTTGGTTTAATTACAGCCAATGATCTGTTTCATTTCGAGCTGAAAGATCTTTGTTGAACTTTTTATGCACGCTTCTTCCATGAAAACAAATTCTCTGTCTTCAGCTTGGATGCTTCGTAATAGTTCGTCAAATTCAGCATTAAATGTTTCTTAACTGTTTCTTAAAGTTTTGAGACTTCCAACAACAGCAGCAACCCAGACTAGACAATTGTTATGCAAGAAATAGGATTTTCAAGTTTTTTGAGCATGTAATGGATGTTGTTTCTATTTGGTTTCTAGCTTGATCAACATTTCGTATAAATACGGTTCTTCAAGCTATTACTTGAAATTCAGTCAGCCTGTGGTTTTTAATTTTAGTCCCATTTCAGCCTTATATGCTTCTAAAGACATGTTCGTTGTAAAATATGGTATACTTTTGCCACTGTTAGAAACAGACTGACCGTAAGCGAAATCCTTTTAAGTGGCTGTTTCGTGTGTTACCAACAGGGCCATCATTCAATGCGTTCCTGACGAGACACAAAGACTTATTTCGCTTGCTATGTGAAAGTGAAGCACGATTTTGAATGATTGATATATGCTGGTTGTTGGTTAGTGGTAAATAAAGGATGTTACAATATACTAAAAAGGAGTCGATCAAAGGGTGATGTGTAATTATTCAAAATAAATGTGTTCCGCACGAGACAATTTATGGAATGGCCCAACATCATTTACATTTTCATAAAAAGTCAGTAAACAGCTCAATTGGTAGCAAATTTGAGGAGCGGACATGCAGTCTAATACAGTCGCATATTCTATCGTGATTTTAAATTAACGTTGATGGTCCCAGTCCCTCCTTTGATTGCACATCTTATATCGGAAACTATGACCACTTAAGTAAGCTTCAAAAAATCACAGTAATAGCATTCTTCAATTTCCCATTCATGCCGCCCAAATGCACTTAATGTCAATGCTAAATAATTTTGTTGGCTGTTGAACTGCCTTTGCCAATATTTTCGTGCGTTTTTCTCCTTCCTATCTTGGTGGTTTTATAAATAGAATCTCTCTTTTTGTCAGTATTTATATTCTTGCATGACTATCAACTTCTACTGTTCTTCTATCTTTAGTCTACATTTACGAATGTTTCATCACTATTTGTTGCATTATTTGCGACTGCTTTAAGAATATACTAATATAAAAATTTTTTACTACTTTCTTTTCCATAAATTTTTTGTAGGAAACATTTAGAAGCCAAGGAAAGAATCTGTTCTCATGTAAAAGTGACAAATGTTTCAAGGTAAAACTGGTTATTCCTGTTTCTTCGTTGAAATTATTGTTTTTTTGCGTGATCTATGAGAAAAACTCATCGTTTCTCGTGCAGCTTTCAATGTTATCTATCTTAATAAACTTCCTAAAACTGATCATAGCAAGGCTGAGTACCAAATTCCTACAAGATGTACCAAGCACGAAAACCTACCTCCTCGTACTATACATGCGCTCTTCTTTACATACGCCCCTAATTAGTATCCAGACCTCTCAGCGAAAGCCAGGCCGCGGATATTGAACTGGTGTATTTGTCAACAAAAATGGGTACACACCTTTTTATATGAATACCTAACTTTTTGCTGAGCCTCAATATTCTTAAATTTTTCTGATTTTGAGCCCTGAAATATTCTTAAATTATTGTCAAGTGCCAAAGGTGTGACTTCACCTAAAATTTAAGGAATATATTCCAATCTTTTTTGATGTTTTACTACATCATAAAACTAGGCAAAAGTTTATATTTCGCATTGAGAATGCAAAGGTACATCTGAAAGCAATATTATAACTAGGATTTATGTCTTGAGAAACTTGAGCTTCGCACTATTCATAAAATTTTTCTTAAGTTTCAATGATTTTGAGCCTCAATACTCTTATAAACTTTATTCTTGTAAATGAGTGTATATCTCCTTCGCATTGTCAAATTTTGCAAACTTTAACACAAAATAGCCCCAGTAGTTCGTGTATTTTACTTTCTCGGCCCTCTTGCCAATTCGCCCGTTAGGTTTTCATCTTTCAGCTGGTGAATCCTGTATAAAGTTTCTCCACTCCCCTCTTCTCCAATACTTTTATTTTCTTATTCCTCTTGTCTCTAATGGTTTGTCAACACCTTCGATCCATCCTCTTCTGAGACGACCCAGCGGCGTTTTACCAGGTGAAGACCACTCAAGAAACTTTTTTGGCTTTTTCTCTTCATTGATTCTCTTCTTATACTTCTAGTAGCTTCATGTATTTGACTAAAGCATTACTTCTCTTTTAGTGTTTAGATTCATGCAGTCTTGATGTAAAAAAACTATGCACAACCCAATGCGCGGTTAGTTTACAAATTGATTTATTTGTTTGTAGGGTTGGTGCCTGAAATCTAGCCTCTAATGCTCCCCAGGTTCCACCCCTGAGCAGTTGCCGGCAAATATGATAATGCAACTGCAAATCAAATAGAGACCATCAGCGTAGTGTTAAATTGTTAGAGATAGGAATCCTTCGAAGTTCAAAGGCTAGCAATCCTTCCCCTAAAAGGGTCTGTGAGCATGCATAGAGGGTATATTTTTATTTTTATTATAGGCAGTGCATCGCTCGCGTGTGGCAATAGATCCCCCCCCCCCCACAACTTCACCGGCCTAGCAATAGATTTTATGTATATGTCCAGTCCACGATATTATCAACTAGTGTATATAAAATACATAAATGTGAATACTATGTAAAATTGCATATTAATACGGTACAGAATGAATCCGCTATCGTGCAGACACCCACATCCAATCTGTTTTCAAGGAGGATCGACAATGGAGATCGTATCGGACCGGGCTTTTACTCCACAGCTTATTCATCTGTCCCCGTATTTGTGCTCTTTCACTAATATCAAATTTGTTTTTTTTGTAATATATTGTTGAATTAAGACTAACTCCAAAAAAGGAGCTTACATCGTGAAAGCTTGATGCCTTCGCCTTTTCCTACAAGCTAAGTTGTAAATTTTCCTTCTTTCATTGCTAGAACGCAACGTCGGGGACCGAGAGTTGCATGGAAGCATGCAAATTTTTGAAAGCAAAATATAAAGAAGGTGAGTTGTGTTATTTATGGCATTCAGTGGCTGACTAACACGCATATTACTTATTGCTTAGCTTCATTTAATTCTGCCTGATTCTCGATTGCTTACTATGCTAAGAATTTTCAACATTGTAAACTCCTTTGATCATTTTCTCTTAAGTAGTAAACATTCCTTTAATTGTTTGACCTTCAACATGTATGTTTTTTATAAAGCAGATCCTTTTAGAAAATACGTGTATACTGCATCTTGTAGCAGGCGGTCAAGAGTTAATCACCTTATTTTCAGTAGTTAGCCCTGCCTCTGCAGACATGGTTTGTAGGGTAGCATTGTGATGGAATAAGAAAATCTTCTTAAATCTTCACCCAGAGGATTTCACGATTTACATCTAGATTAATTAAACTTGCCTAATCATCCAAATTTTGTAAGTAGCTTGTGGAAAGGATACACATTTCTATTCCCTTAAGGACCATTTAAAGCCCCCCTGCGGTCAGGATTTACCTAACCTTTAGACTGAGGTGGAGACACTCAAACGACATTCAATATGTTTTATATGTTAAGTTAGAGACACCCAAAGAGTGAGGGACCAAGAATCATATTTTGAATTATGTTACTACATATAGTGACACCATGCATATGGACATACATGAACATCACTCCTCCTCCCCCCATCCTATCCTGTCACACGAAAAAAGCTCACTGAACCCAAACAAAGTAAACATATTTAAGAAACACACTTCAATGCTGATGGGTGAGGTGGCATAGCGGTTAGAGCGCATGACTCCTGCATTGTGTGCCCAGATGGGCAGATATTGGAAAAAGGTCCATATCTCTGTTAAAAAGCACTACCTGAAACCTGTTGAAGGCTTTTTGGAAGCAGAATTTCCAGCTCTATAGGATGGTGACAGATACAAAATGATAAAATTTGTGTTTGGCGGTCTAGGCCAAAATTTTCGTTTTTGGGCCATTTGGTCAGAAACTGCTATTGTGACATATTTTTTAGCGAGAAGTAATTGTTTGGGAATGGTTGGAATGATGTAAGAAGTGAAGTCTTTTGCTCTTTGCAATCAAAAAATGAAGAATGAGAAAAATGTGATTTTTCTTGGACTAAGCCCAAATTTCCATATTTGGGCACATAGGCCAAATATCACCTTTTTGCAATGTTTCAGGTAAAAATTATTGCTTGACACCGCTTTAGGGCACTTAAGAAGCAAATATTTAGCTCTCCGCGATGCGACAAAGAGAAATTGCTAAAGTTTACTTTCAGGGGTCTAGATTATATTCAGGTATCATTTTTGGGCACTTTGTTACAAAGGCTATTGTTTTCGAAATTTCTTAGCTAGAGGCGAGCACTGGGTTTGTCTGGGACCTTCTAGAATCCACAATTTTATGCACTTTTTGAACAACTAGAAAATACCAATTTAGACAGACTAGGCCCAAAGCACAATTTTTTGTGCATTTGTCAACATTGACTAACTTTGGCATATTTCAGCTCAAATTGATTGCCTGGAACTAATCGAGGGATTACGGGGAAGGTCTCGACCATTCCTAGACAATCAATTGAAAGTGAAATTTGCTAAACAGATTGCATGTAACAAAAATACACAAATTGCCCATTCTAGTGTATGCAACAGATCTGAGAAATTTGGGCAAATTCATTAATTTTTAGATATTACGCAAATTGATTATTTATTTCTGAAAACTAAATGCGATGCTCTGAAGCATTTATATTATAGTAATAACGTTCTAGGAATACATACCAGCTACAATTGGTATGTATACCCAGAAAAATTAATTTAAACCACACAAAAATATTTTTTAGGTATATAATCTTACCGTTATCGTTATCAATGTGAAATCCTCTTGCTTACTTATTTAACACTATAGATAATTATAATGTTGGCTAAAAAGGTGAAATGTTTCTACATAGTATAATACTTATATGTACATAGTAGAAAATTGTAGATTTAATGTGTTAAAAGATCCCTAGGGATACGTAATTATCGCTTGAAATCAGTGCATTTTTCGGAAAAACTTGACAATGGTTTCGTCAAACATTTACTTTATATACGTTCGAAGCAATGTTCAGCTTCATCAAGCCATAAAATGAATGAAAATTGAGCTTTTGATCTTATTCTTTTTTGTTACTCTAGTTAGGTTATCTACTGTCATCATACTACAACTGTAGTGCAATTCTGAACACTTAAAAAGTGACTTTCTTCAACCCATGGGCACACAGTGTCCTGTGCGGAGAGTCTGCGTTCGAGCCAGACTTTGACAGAATGCTTGCTCACTGCTCACTCAGCAGCGAATGGGCACCCGACGGCAACACCGGGGAGACAAAGGTGGCGATGTAAGGAACCGGCAACCCCACCCCACATGCCGATGGCCCAGGATAAGTGTCCTCTCTAACAGGCACTCCCCTACGTACGAAAGCATACGGAAATACCTTTACATTTTTGTACTTTAATTTGAATGTAAGAGCCGCAAGGAGCAAAGAGAAGAGCCGCGGGTTGGGCTAAATAGTTAAACTTGAACATCAGCCAGAAATTTTCATTTTGAACCAAGGTATTGTGACAGAATACAATGTGATTACTGTGAATTTTGCTCTTTATTCTTCTAGTTGCCATGTTCTATGAATACGCCGCGCCAGTGGTATCAAGTACCATATATTGAATTCTACATTTCAAGAACAAAAATTATGTGCAACAACAAATATTCGAGGGCGTTCTTTGCCAGGCCATAGCTCCTTCCTTCTGTCGCCTTTGTCATAGCTGACTTTGTTGTAGGCAATTTTAACGTAGAATACACTATTTTATAAGAGTAAAGTTTATATGAATATTAAAGCTGAGAATTGCTGGAAGACTAATTTAAGAATAATGCAAAGCTCAAAGTTCACAAAGACAAAGTTTTTGTATATGTAACTTGTGTTTCTACATGGGCCAAGGCAGTCCCATGTGTTGCGGATTCGGTTCTCTTACTCAGACCGCACTTGAAGAATACTTTTAGGTCAGAACACAAGTGAACTCTTTATTACTGTAAACGATGACTACCAACAACAACTCACAACAACTAACAACAACTAACAACAACTAACTACTAAAACAGAAACTACAGATACATAAAGCAGAAAAGATTGACAGTTGTCAATTAGCCAAAAGCAGTCAATGTTTTAATTAAATGTCACTTCGTGGTGCCTCTCTAATTGTCTCCCACTGTTTGGCATCAGGGGTTCCCATCATGAACCCTACATATATTCGAGATATAGGACTGTATTTTGATTAATCTTTGCACAATCGATGCAATATTTATTGTTCTCTTCCACTTTTGTTTTGCTTTTTAAATACATTCCCTTGATTTTCAAGCAAAGCTACAACTTTGGAACTTAAGAATGAAAATAATCTTAGACTCAAAACCAAAAAAATCTAAGAACATTGAGGCTCAGTGAAAAGTTAGGTATTCTTATTGAAAAAATAGTGTTTTGGGGTAAGCGGTTTACTCGCAAAGCTAACTGGTAGCTATTTGGGTGGCAAGTTATGGTGGACACTTAGGTGGCGAGCGAGGTGCTCGCTGCCAATAATTTGACTGGGAGTATTGTGATATAGTTGCATTAATAGTCTTTCATAGGTGGCAATAATCGATAGCACTCGAGAGTTTTTGCCCCCACTGTTCACCGCTGTTCAAAAGTACAATAACTTTGACTCAGTGGTGTAGACGAGGGGAGCACGGGGGTCGCAGCCCCTTTAGTAGTGACTTGAGGGGCGCAGCCCCCAACTCTTTAAATGTTTTGAAATAATAGCATAGAAGAATGATTATGCTGATGTAGAAGGCTACTTGTGGATTAACTTCAAAGTTTCATATTAAGATACAAGCAAGAAAAGAACCTCCTAGCTATCAATAGAGCCCCCCTAGCTACCAATTTACTTCTACAGCACTTCTTTGATGGTTGGGACAGCGTTTTTGTTTTTCCCTTTTTTTCTTATGAAAGAAGAAACAGATCACCAAGTCCCCATAACCTGTAGCCGCCAAAGAGGATAACTGTAGTCTATTATGCATTCAATATTCAGTCGCGAGTTCAAATGCAGGGTCACATTGGTGCAGCTTGCAGAAAGACAAAATTTCATTTATCTGTTACATGTGTCGGCCATGTGAAGCCACATATTTGAGGCAGAGGTGATGAACAACAGGAGTCGGGGTCGGACACGAAATCTAGCTATTCCAGAGCAGGAACCGGAGTTGTAATAACAGGAAAATCCGAGCCGGGAGCAGGGACCGGAGTTTTATTATGGTAGTTTCAGTTTTAGATTGAAGTTTTCTTACTTTAGGAAAACGTAAGCAAAAGTAAAGTAAACAAGAGTTTAGAAGGAGTCGGAGTTTAACAGGAGCGAGAGCAGGATCAGAAGTCAATTGTTTCGGAATAGGATTGGATTCGGAGTCAAAATGCTGGACTCCGATCACCTCTGATTTGAGGTAAAGTGAAGACAAAGTAACTAGTGCCATTTTACGTATATTGAGCCTCCCCATCATACCTGTTTGGATATCTCTGGACACTTGTATCGTCCTGCCTCCTCCATGTCCTCTATAAATTTTAAGAATTCATGCCAATGAGAAAACTGCTTCTAGGCTCTACCAGGAGCTGGGCATGATGACCCAAGAACAGAGAGGCATCAGGGGATCTTTGGAGGAATTTCGTGGTAGGGAGCTGATGCACAGGGGCATTGCAAGGAGAGGTGTGGTTGAGGTTGCCCTACCTTCAAATAGTAATGTAATAGCAACTTTAATATAAATTAAGCATATATTGATTAAAAATATTAAGAAAAAGAAGTAACAGGTATTTTAACATATTTCCTAGGACAACAAGGAGCTGTAGCCATAAACAACTCAAGTTGACTTTTAACACTAGGGTACTCGCCATTGAAGAAATCTGATTCTCTGTTGAGGAATGCCCAACTTTTTTCTTTTTAGTAGGTAATGTCAGGGAAAGGCCTTGGGGCCTATAACAAAGCCCTAATAAAGGAGAAACTCTAAGAAAAGGGAGAAAGGTTAGGAAGGTAGGGAGAGAAGATCAAGTTTGTTAGAGTTGAAAGAAGATACGTTGTAGGACTCGGGGAAAGTAGTGGATGGCAATGAGTTCCATAGTTGAGAAGTTCCTTGGATGAAAGATGATTTGTGTGCTGGAGTTCGTGGATTAGGTAGTGTAACATGGAAAGGGTGTATGAGTAGATCTTCTGGTGGCTCGAGCACGCCTCATCGCGGTAGAATATGGAAAGATCTGCAACAAGACGACAATGGGAGAGAGATTCTAGAGAATTGGTGAGGTTTGGATTGTTGATGAGACAGATAGCTTTAGATTGAACTTAGTCGAGAAGATTGAGAGAAGATTTAGGAGCACCTCCCCAGACATTGGGCAGTACTCCAGAGAAGGACGAATCTGGGATTTGTATATAGTCAACAGCTGAGAAGATTAGACATAGCCACGGGCTCTAGAAAGAAAGCCGAGTTTCTGAGATGCGTGCATTGCAATGGAATGGATCTGGCGTTTCCAATTCAGATTACATGAAATAGAAAGTTTGTATATTAGAAATTCCCATGGGAACGCGCAAGCAAGTTCTTGGTCAGAGCTTTAG
Organism: Cassiopea xamachana; assembly: GCA_900291935.2. NCBI lineage: Eukaryota > Metazoa > Cnidaria > Scyphozoa > Rhizostomeae > Cassiopeidae > Cassiopea > Cassiopea xamachana. The sequence continues at coordinate 9,565,109 of OLMO02000277.1, forward strand.
AAGTGAAGCAAAATCCTTACTTTTATCAGAAAAGGAGGTTATACATGTTTCAACAGCCAAAAAGGGGCTTTCCCTTCAAACTACTGAAGATGGTTTGATCAATGAGACTGCTCTCGATAAGTTATGCATTTATTGAAGTTCCAACAAATACCAGGGAAGAATTGATGCATAAGGTGGGGAAAGCTGCTCGTGTGCAGAAATTGAGCGAGGAAAATGTCTGTATATTGTTGTACACAAGGAAAATAAAATAGTAACAGTTCAAGGCACATGCAGACCTGAAAACTCTCCGGATATTGTCCGAGAGATTCCCGATTTTGACTGCTTTACCAGTCTCCAGAATTTTACAATTTGTCTCCCTGTCTTACAGACGTCGTCTAGTAGAAGTCAATAGATCTCTCACTGCTATTTCATTTGCTTTCTGTCATCCCATTTGAAAGTTTTTCGATTTATAACTATGATATACCGGTTCCATTGACTCTCCACATGACAAAACAATTTTTGTTAGTGCATACTGAATAACAAAAAGCACTAAAAGCTTTTATGAAGATACATCTCATGTTCATTTTTGTCATAAACTGTTTACCTAGCACAACATTTTATCAGAAAGACGTATTCCCTGAGCGAAATCCTGTGGTCTCCCAATTATTGGCCAAGTCTCCCTATTTTCCTATAGGAAAAGTCCAGAAATTTCAAGACTTTGAAAATTTTTGGTTGGGAGGCCTGCATATAGTGGAGGAAATGTGGCCTAGAAAGTAAACAGAAATTAACTAGCACAATTAATGCAAGTAACAAATGAATTTATTAACAGCAGAAATTATTAATCGAATTTCTATCGAAGTATCCAGAGTAGCTAAGATAAGTGATCAACGTAAATATAAATTGCTTTGTAATTCTTGTGTTATGTCAAACTTCGGGTATTCTCCTCTCACTTGGATGTTTTGTGGGAAAACTGCTAATAAAGAAATTAATAGAGTTCTTAAACGAGTATTTCGCATCCTTTTGAGAGATTATGATGCTCCTTTTGACGAATTGCTTGTTAACAATGAAAAAAGTTATTCATGTTCAGAACTTGCAGATGCTCATGTTTAAAGTCTATAAATCTCTCAATCATCAAAACCCGTCCATCTTATGGGAGTTCTTTGCAAGGAAAGAAATTAATTATAATTTGAGAATTAAAGACATTCTTACATAATAAAGTCTTTACTTTTATCAAAAACGTTAAAAAACTGTCATTGTAGGTATATGTATATAATTTTGTAACATTGCGTAACTGTTGCATAATTTTCTGTTAGTTGGTGTTTACTAGTTTTTAATCATCAGTATAAACGATCACGGCATCCAACTGTAAATAAAATGCATTATGTTTATTAAAGTCACAGGGATTCATTATTCTATTCTTACGTATGCAAGTTCTAAAACCCGCAATCTATGGCCTACCATTTAACAGAGCATGCCAAAAAATATCTTTAACTTTCTATCAAATATTTGAACAATACCCTTGCAGTCAGGAAGAATCTCAACAAATGGGCTATTTCTCAGTCATCTGCATGCTTCTTCTGGCTTAAAACTGAAACTCTTCAACATGTCGCCTCTAATTGTACAACCTACCTGGAAGAGGGTAGGTACACCTGACCTCACTCCTACATTTTTTGGCATTAAATTTATCAATCTCTCTATGAGTACTCTTGGACTTCTAGGTAAATCATTTGACTCTTTGTTATTGTTTTTGTAAGATCTCAAATTTGACAAGCCTTCATCAAACTATATACTTAAGAAGATCATGAACATATAGATAAGATGTAGCTATTACATATTCTGTCTCAGAAGCAAGCTCTGGACCAACCCTGCATTATTAAAATTTTAATAACTGCTTATCATTATTTTCTTTTTCGTAAATGCGCAATTTGTAGAAGTATTAGTAGTAGCAGTTGTTGTTTTTACCCCTTTGTTGCATTTAGCTTTTGTTGTTTCTTTTCTTATTTTTGTTGTCTTTTACATATAGAATGGCAAATAGCCAATTATACACTATCTAGCTTTAGAGAGGTTCATGATTGTATTGTAAGATATATTCAATTATATGAAGTTTGAAAAATTATTATTATAAAGTGGTTTGTAGTTGTTAACTCGGATGGATTCTTTCAACCACTTGATTTTAGTATAAAGCAAAATTTTATTTCAAGAGCAGGATTTCTCAACTCAATACTGATTTGAAGTTAGAAATAATTTGGTTAAAGACTTTCTGCAGTCAGTTTAAGCTAAAACTTAGCTCATTCATGTTAGAAAAACCTGGCACATGCTCATCTGTTCCAAACGGATTTGAACTTGCTGAAGTTGGTCGCTGTGTCCATGACAACAACTGCTCATGGACTGAAAAATGCTGCAAAAATGGAAAAGCGAAGACGTGCCAACAGCCCGCATATGAGTTCAATTCAAGTGAGTTTTACTCAGTTTTTTTCAAGCGAAATTGAAACCTGTGCATGTTGCAAAGTAAAGATTAAAGTTGGTATAAAGCACCTCTGATTTAAGGACTCTAACCTGTTGAATAACTGAATACACCTATGTTATAGAACAATGTATATCGGCCCATTTCTGCAAGTATCTCTGCATTTTCACGGTTCCAGTATCAATGCTCTCTTGGAACTTTCTTCACAAGAACTTTGAGTTCCAATGTTTTCGCATGCGCATTAGCGGAAAGTGAAAAGGCTCCAAGCACACTTGAAATGATGATAAATCTTAGTAAACAACAGCAGTTAAATTGTTTTGAGGCCAGTCAACAGCATTTATTGCATTTCATACACAGATAAATTTAAAACACATACACGCTTATGAACTTATAAATTTTCAGTGATAGCCATCTAGCATCTTTTACGGTGGCTGTTGACTAAGTGATGTTGCATTTATCTCTTGGGGGTTTTGCCTTTCTTGGCAGTCTCCATATTGACTATCGTTGGCAAAAATTAAAGTACGCTTTGAAATTGGAATTTTTTATACAGATCATTAAAACTAAACACAAATAGACACAATAACATGTACAAAAATAATGCCACCCATAGCCAAAAAGTCACCGAGTTCTGACTTTGGGTGAATTGAAATTTGGCATGATGGGCAATATCGTCATAAAAAAACCAAAACTATGCTAGGAAACTTTGACTTATAAAACGTTCAATACCGTAGGCCTTAAATTGAGCCCCTTCAAATAAGCAGGCTTTTGTGGGAGGATTATGATAGGAGTGCTAGCTATCGCACACCTAAAACCTTTCAGGTGTGTGGTGGCGTATGATCTTTGAAAAACTATCTTGAAAGCCATGCCCTGTGTATATACCGAGTTCTAGCGCCCAGTAAACAATTGATCACAGTCATTGGTGAAGGGATAGGTTGTTAAAAATCGGCGGAAGTAGCATACAGTGAGCATTGAATTCATCGTAAAAACCCACAGAACTAGCACCGACAACTTGCCACTTTGCACACCTTCATAAATTTACCAAAGAAAAAGCATTTATTATTAGTCAATGGAAAATAGCACATTCGTTAAAAAATATCCTATTCCTTGTTTTGAGCGTCAAAAATTAGTTTCTTTGTAGAAGGATTTCAGTCAAAAGAATATTTTAAACGCCCCCTTGAATAAGCCCTTCCCTCAAATAAGCCCCAGGTGAAACGATAAAAACTAAACAAGCACACAGGGGGGCTTTTTTGAGGATTTACGGTAAAATTTGTTTTTCTGTTTAATCATTTTCTTCTTTGTTTAGAGTTATTTGTTCTGGTTGTTGTTTGAGCTCCTTCACTCATGATTTCATGAGAAGTGCGTACCGAAACCATGGATAGAAGTCACTGCACTGTCCTTGTAATGATTACATGATTCTATAGATTCATTGCTTTCATTGTATTCATAGCCATCTATTAGTTTCTTAATTCTTACGGCACTTCAAAGTATTCTCTTTTTGCAGCATATCCTCCAGTGCCTGTTAAAATAAGGGTAAAAAAGATTGCGTCGTCACTTTTGGTATCATGGCAATTTCCGATAAACCCATCCTGGAAAAATGCAACGATGTTTGTGGTGGAAAAAAGACATTCGTCAAAGCATTTAAGACCGTCAAATAGTGACTATTCATTTTGGAACTTTGCAGCAGAGGTAGGCTTTCTATACTAATCTACTAATTTAAACATACGGTTTTATGGATTACTGTTTCTCATTTGCCTCATCAGTTTGGTCCTTCAATCAAAGCTTCCCTGCATAAAGAGAGTAGAGAGAAGTTATAACGACCATTGTTAGGATACCACTATTAATAATATTGATTCTTAATTTTGGCAAGAAGTTTATGCTTGTGTTGAATGGATGTTTATTCGAGTTGTTTGCGTGTTGCTTACGAGTTGCTTTGCTGTTGTGCTTACGAGTTGCTTTTTGTTGTTGTTGTTGTTGTTGTTGTTGTTGTTGTTGTTGTTGTGTATGTGATGATTGCATGCTGCTTAAGTGCCCTGGTCTCCCATAAGGGTACCTAAGTAGCATGCAAACAGCACACACAACAACAAAGAACTAGAAAAGCAGAAAGTTTTAAACTATGCATACACTTTCTTAAATTAGTATTAAATATAGTGACTAACTATCATTTTGAACAAAATTTCATAATGTTTGGATCACAGAAAGGTGTTCTCATTATTTTTTGATGGGATTGTGGTGGAGTAGCAATAGTAAAATCATACTTAAATGATATTAAACATTCTCATGTTCACATTCAGATCTCATTTCACTTTTTTGCAGTTGCAAATTTAAAGAATAAAAATGTTACTCTTGACAATGCACGAATTTGTTAGCATAAAATAAGATGAAATTATAAGAAGTGGCATAAGCTAGTATAAATTTTATGAGACCATGTCATGAGATAGAATAAAGTGGGACGTGAAAGTGGTATAATTTCATAAAAGAGTCAGTTAATTTCGGCTGAGGTGCCTTAGTTCCGGTACAACATTTGCTTGCAACTTTTATGCGAACTTCCTCATGAATCAGTAACACCAGAATCGAAATTTAAAGAATGCTGATGAGTTGGTCAATTTAAGATTTCAAAATGCAATAGTTGTGATTAATTCCTCAAATTTATCTCTTAACTTTCCTTCCAACTCATCTTGAGTGCTATTTTTTACTGTATACACAAATAGATGATATCAATGAATAGCAAAGATCCATATCTGGAAACCATTTTAGCAGTCACTGAAAACATTTCATTAATCTAGACCGATTTCGCCAGAGGTCAAGATGTCTTCAATAAATCCTCCATACCAAAGGATAATCTCATAATATGTTCACTTGCAAACAAAATATCTTAAAAGGCATCTATTCATTTGCCCAATAATCTGATAAAAAGCCTAAATTCTCTCTAGTTGGCTTTGGTTGCCAAAAGTATTTTGTTTTGCCATGAAGGCGACTTACGGGCATTCTCATGGTAGACCATATTGTTCAACTATAACCGTAAAGGAAGGATGCTTTTATTAACCACACAAGCCGCTATTTGTAGGCTTATGCTCCCCATACTTTCATCGTTCCGTTGAAAAATAGTGTTGCCCAAATACCAATGGAGTCATTTCATGTCAACGTGGGTAAGCTTTTAACCTATAACCTCAGAATTTGCTAGTTTTTTCATCATGAGATTTTTCAGAACTTGTGAAAATGTCAGCTTGATGTCTCCTTTCTGTCTATAAATACAGCACTTTTAAATGTTGCTGATATGAGCAGATTTTTCTGTGATCCAGAATGGTCTTAAAAGTTGAGCAACACCAAGAAAGTAGCAAAAATACTTAACTGATTGTTGCCATGGTAGCAACCTCTACTCCTATTTCTATTTATAGCTTGATAGCATTCCATTATTGGCTATCTTTGACATCATATCTGTGTATGTGATTTGTATGCGTAGTATATTTCCACACAGTCTTCATCTTTTCTTTATTGATTTTCGTGCTGTTTAAAATGGAAAAAATTAGCATTTCGGATAGAAGAAAATCTTCTGAGATCAGGAGAATTTAAAATCTTCTGAGATCAGGAGAATTTAAAAGTGCTGTATTTTTAGAATGGAACGAAACATGAAGATGAAGTTTTCAGCAGTGGTGGCGCCGGAGAAAAAATTCTGGGGGGAGGGCTAGTGCTGCCGAAGTGCCGGCAGTGGGCGACGTCAAAGAAATTTAGAGGACGAGACCTATTGTATTAGCTGGGAAGAACTAGGAAAAAGGTCATGGATATTATGAAAGTTCCGACGGAAATGTAGGTGCCGACGGGGGAGGGCTTGGTAAAATTGTGGAGCTACAGCCCCATGCTCCCGGAAGTACCATCCCTGGTTTTCAGAACCTTGTAAGCTGATGATAGCTCGCATATTCTCAAGAAACTAGCAAGTTCCTAGACCATGAGTTAAAATTTCTAGATTTTTGTCCCACTTTCACATGGAATGACCTAGTGACTAGGGTCTATGTGTTTCATGACGTAACATGAGTGTGGACTTTTCCTGCTTTGTTGAGTTATAAATCGAAGCTGTTGATCTTTAATTTAGGGAAGATTGCATTGGGTCAAAAGACAGTATTTTAGACATTTTTCCCTCCGTAACACTCCATACTTTTTACATTTATTGAGAGAGTAAGCAGCTTTAATTTTTTATTGATATAATACCTTAGTACTATTAGGTATCTATTACATGATAATTTATCCATTCTAAAAGATTAAGTTGTACAAGCAAGTAAATTCTCTGATTTGCTTCTTCCGTTCCAAATTCTGTGCTTTGAACCATTTATAAATAGGGCATATCTTCTATTTACGGAAAACCAATCAGTTGAACTAGCACTGATCCTATCTCCAAGGAGACTTGTAATCGACGAGAAATTAGCAAATTTTTTTAGAAGTAATGCATCTCACCTTTATTGTATGGCTTCTATTATGAACCTGCTAGTTTTAGTTCCTGCCACTCCCACCATGTACAATGGAGTCTCAGTTCAGAATAACAAATTGTCAGTTCAGAATAACAAATTGCTTGAGATAGATAAGGAGTGTAAATGTAAATCCCTCTGGAAGAACATTATTCTTATTTTTATGCATTTTTGATATTTACTTTGTTTGTATTCTAGACGACTTCAATGAAAATTATATTGAAGAATCTAGTCTTTGGTTATTGGTACCAATTGAGAGTGATTGCATATTCATTGAATGGCACGAATGGCTACTCAAAACATTCCCGTGCGATTCGAATGAACTTTGAAATCAGACGGCCTAGCCGACCACGTAATTTTACTGCATTGGGTGCCTGGTTCGAGGATAGTAAAATTTCCGTCAAAATTTCATGGCTACCACCTCTAGTCTTAGGTATAGCATTTGATGGTTTTATTGTATGAAGCGTATGAGATTATACCATAAAATCACAATTATAAGCCTTGGGCTTATGGAGGTTCGTAAGTATTTTTGCTAAAATTTACCGTGCCAAATAATTCACCATTCGGTGTCCAATCAGAGAGACTAATAATAAAATTTAATTCGTAAAACTTTACAAAAGAACTGAAGTAAATACAGAGCCTCTATGTGTGCTCTGTCCATGTTCATTCATTATCCCAACTACGCAAACAGAATCCAATATGTAAGCCCTGGGCTGATATTCGGGGAGGGCTTATGTTCAGGAGTTTATTTGAGTTAGTTTACAGGGGGCCTATATTCGGGGAGGGCTTATATTCGAGGGGGCTTATATTCAGGATTTTCCGGTATCTGTTTGAAAATTCATCAACTATCTAGTGTTCCATTTTCAAACTAGCTTATTGCAAAATTATTCCATTAAAAAGCTGCAAGTGAGGAGAATGCTAAAATGCTGATAAGTCGTAGAGAAGCAAGAAGATTATGAAATCCTATGACGTCAAGTTGTAAAGTTGGAAAAATGAATGATTAAGACTTAGCAGTGCCACGCATTACGTATCACCACTGTGCAGGAGGGATTATATTTCGTCTTTTTATTGTTTATAACAGAATAAATAACTCATTAGAAGCGAGGCTTCGCTAGCATGTTGACATGTTAGTTTGTCCTAGCAGTAAGTAACATAGTTAGATAGTATATTGACCAAGAAAAGTTTGATCTTCTCTTCTAGCACACTACTCAAAAGTATGAACAAGTATTGTCCAGTCTATTGTTAGAGCAGGCTATAGATTTTGGAATATGCGTTGTTTTTTCTATAAGAAATCTATCTCAAGGCCTAGTAGTAAAAGTTTCTTTATTTTTGGTCACGTTCGAGTTCTAAAAGTTTCTTAAAAATTTCTCAATGCAGTGAAAAAATTTGCAGTGAAAGTGTAAACAAAACGATGACGTAACAGACTAATGGTATGACGTAACAGACTAATGGTATCATAGCAACCAAAATGCGTCAGTGGGAGTTAAAATCATATCCAATGTAATGTTCATATTGTTTTGGTTCAGCTTTACGGTGAACTAGGAAACTGCTTTAAATATCCTATTTATCTAAAGTTTCTTAGCTCATTCCTGGTAGTTCTAAAAGTTTCTTAGATTTTTGGCTATCTAGTACTAGGTTACTTATACACCAGTTTATTGTAAAAAGAACGTGTTGGCCTCTTTTAATGCTTAGGTATAAGTTTAAGGTTTGCTGGTTTTAAGTACATCCACCATTACCTTTCAATTTTCTCTCTGCAGACCGTCCTGTTCGCAAATACCGCATTATATATTTCAAGCACGTGGATGGAACAGATGAGCATTACCTTACTATCCCTGTGAAGACAAAGAAGATCCCAGGCAAAGAAACATCCGCCATTCTTACAGAACTAGAGTCCAATGCTATTTATGTGGTAAAAATCCAAGCCATGCTTCTAGTGAAACGAGGAAAAAGAATCAAAGGCAGATGGAAAATAATGTACTTAAAAACACCACCAGTCAACCAAATGCTATTCCAGGTGTCTGAAGGTAAGAAGTGAATTCAACAATAGCAATCTCTGCAACAAACTAAAAATCTATGAAGCAGTTGTGTCTTGGAGGGGGCTCAGTCTGAGAGGAGCTATTGTTGAAATTGGGAGCTTTTTGATGGGCTCAGTCCTTCTTCAGTCAGCCACAATAGGTTCAACTTGGCGTAAACTTGATGGTTTGTACAGGACAGTGATTATAATGTGCTAATTCAGCAGTTTATTATCTTTGCTTGCAGCTACTTTTGCTTTGATCGTATATGCACAGCAGAAGCAGACACATCATCATCACAAATAGATAAAGGCTATGGCCATTTTAGGGTAGCACCCCTACCATAAAGCATTACATTATTGAAGTTGAAAGTAGCTTACCATGTAATTGGAATTAATGCAGGAGTGCAGAATTATACCCAGCAGCATTTGAATTTCGTTTTTAAGAGCTTAGGATAACTCTATGTTATTATTTCATCCGTGATAATATGTTATTTGTCATCAATATAAAGCTTCATCCTTTACCAGTGACGATTCGTGCCTTGCAGCACATTAGATTTCTCAATAATACAGGGAATTTTCTTTAATTAAATGAGTTGCTCAACTTTTGTGGCTTAGAGAGCTGTTCTATTTCAGATCCAATTACAATCAATAGCAGTGTTGTGCCAGCAACAACAACAACAACAGCAGCCAATTTCAATGTGAAATTAGATTTTGTTAGGGCATTTCTCGCAATTGATGGAGCTGTATCTGCTGTTATAAGATGGAAAGTTCCAGGTAACCCATTGTTTGCGAGCTTTTTGTTAATCATAATTCTAGTTTAATTCTATGCCTTATATGACATGGCCCTGGGGTAGCCAGGATACTGCTCCTCTGGGTATCGTCTTTGTAGTGTAGTTAAATGTTTTGCAAGTAGTATTATAGGTACCTCGCCTTTGTAGGCATTTTTTCTTGATTATTTTATTTGATCTTGATTAGAAAACAGTTTATTCCTTGGTGCATATTCGCCGTCTGCTATTTACATATGCCAAAGTTTCAAGTGGTTAATTACATGCTTTGGAAAATGCAACTTGATGATGAAATGAAGAACAAGGGCCACAATGAAAATCATAGTCACCCAAAATATTCCATTTTTCATCACATCGTTAATTACATCTTTAATCAACACTACTATCGACAATCCATTAGAGCATTAAACCAATCCTTTATGACAAAGTCGTTAAGACAAATCCTTTACGATAAAACCATTAAACTTTTCGGGGCAACTTGTCCCATCTTCAGTACAACAGGAGTAGAATAGTGGGGTTTATATAGCCTATTTAAAACAAACAACCATAAATTGGGATGTGTAGCCATAAAGAGAAAGGGTGTATAGACAAACAAATAACGAAAAAAAGTATGTGTAAAATGATATTTAGCAGTGTTACCACCAAATCAGAGAAATCAGGGAAAGTAAAGGAATTTTGTGCTCAATTGGAAAAGTTTAGTACGGACAAGAAAATTTTTACAAAAATCAAGGAAAATCAAAACAATTTCTAGAACTATTGTTTTACTTAATCCAATGACTTTCTCCATCGTCAATCACACATCCAGTTGAGTGTGATAATCACTAAAGTTTTCCCTTTTGTATATCGTTCTGTTGTGTGCAGTCATTATGAAGCACAATTCTGTGTTCTATGAAGCCAAACATTTGAATGACTAAAAATAGGGTCAAAGCTTTCCAAAACCCTAAATCTGTCAAAAGAAATTATAAGATCCTAATTGAGGGTTGTGTGAATATCAAGAGGAAATGAGTAGGATTTCACTGAAAATATCAAGGAGAATTAAGGAACTTTTTCCTAAATACTAGTGGCAGCCCCTATGAATAGACATTTCTCTAGTCATATAAATAGGCCTTTCTCTGGCCAAATAATGGCTCAGTGGTAGAGCATCTGCCTCACAACTGGTAGGTCGTGGGTTCGAGCCCTGACCGAGTCTTACCAAAGACTTTAAAAATGGTACTCGCTGCCTTCTCGTCTGGCGCTCGACAAATGAGAATGGAGTGGGAAAGATTGGAACTCCAAGTTTCTACATTTTGGTGGAAAAAAGTTCTGAATTAATCTTTTTTTGGACCTAAGGAAGATTTCCTTGCAATACCGTTATCAATGTGAAATCCTCTTGCTTACTTATTTAACACTATAGATAATTATAATGTTGGCTAAATTTGGTGAAGTTTTTCTACATAGTATAATATTTATACGTACATAGTAGAAAATTGTAGATTTAATGTGTTACAAGATCTCTAGGGATACGTAATTATTGCTTGAAATCAGTTTATTTTTCTGGAGACCTTGACAATGGTTTCGTCAAACATTTACTTTATATATGTATGAAGCTATGCTCAGCTTCATCAAGCCAGAGAATCCTTAAAAAATTGAGCTTTTGATCTGATTCTTTTTTGCTACTCTAGTTAGGTTATCTACTCTCATCATACTAAAACTTTAATTCGGTACCAAACACTTCAAAAATTACTTTTTCCGCCCCTGAGCACACTGTGCTCCATTATCCATAAACCTATTCTCCTTTATTTCTAGATATTGTGGTTGGAATTCAATTTGACTATTTCCCAGAGAAGTGCAGAAAGAAAGTGAAAACTCGGGACAGAAAAACAGTTCTGCTTACTGCAGGAAAAAATGAAGTAACTCTGCATGAGTTATATGAAGATTGTTACTACACTCTTAGGGTGAGAAATTAACTCTTACGATATTTTTTGATGAATATATGAAGATCAAGTGATTTACAATTTTTCGCAGGTAAACAGCTGTTACGTCCAAAAAGACTCGAAAACTAACCTGTCATTTTGTGTAAAATTAACGAGGGGTTCTCGGTGTGACACTCTTTTGATTTTATTTCTGATCTTATAGTGGCAATATGGCCCAGGGGGGGTTATTTGAGCCTTGTATGTACGGGGATATTCCGATATTTTTGGGTGAGGATTTGCGTTGTGACGTGAGATTTTTGGGGGCTTTCCAGTGATAGCATATGATAGCCGTTTGTTACATTCAGTAACGCCATTTTGAATGGATCTCATTAAGTAATTTATGTGATATTGTTGGGTGTGTGCAAGTTTATTCTCATACTTTTGGGTGAATTTGGAACTCGTGGATGGACCCCTCCGTAGACAAAGTGTTCGAGTGACGTCCATGGGCAATATGGTGCACGTTATTTTTGATTTTATAAAACAATAGCTATTGAATAGCTGATTTCATTTTAACTTTCGCTGACAGTGCTTCATTTTTTCTTTACTGTGTTGTTATCTACACATTCTCAGTTTCTTTCCTTGAGATTAATTGTAGTAAATTTTCTTTTCATCTAGATGAAGACATATTTTCCTAATAATTCAGAAGCTCCATTTCAAAAAACTATAAATTTTTCGACTTACCCTGAAGGTTTGTACATATTCTGTACTGCAACAAATCCATGCTGACTAATAGAGTGCTTGCTCATTAATTCAGTTTTATCAAGTCCGTAGACAACTGAACTGATGCTTTTTTGGAGGGAGGAGGGAATAAATGTAGAGGTCCAATTGAGATCCCGAAGCTTTTGTATGTTGCCTATCTGTGCCAATGGATCAACAATGTGCTCGAACTGTCTTAATTCACAGATACTTTGCTGCATATAGGGGTATGGGACTTGCTCCCAGAGAAGTGTATTGAGGTGATACTCTCGGGGTCCTTGGAAAATTGCTCTTTTCGGTATAGGATATATCATCATTTATTGGTTACGTTTGTCACACAACAAAATTATGGTGGTTGTACGCCACATAGCCCTATTGTTATACTCCTAGATTCTAGATTGGGTAGAAGTCAATTAAGTAATCATTAGAAAGTGCAGTATAGAGCACTTTTATATACAAACCTAGTGGGTTGGGGGCATTGTCTCCCCTCTCCTCAGCGTCTACGGGCCAGAACTTTATATGCTTAGTCGTTCTTAAGGAAAGATTATGTCATCCATTAGCAAATCAAGCAGAACTAATAGAGTCCACGGGTATGCATTCAAAAAGAATGTATTCTTCACAAAAGGAGTATGCTACATAAATTTCCAATGCTTCTCAAACAGATTTTTCCTTGTCCCCTTCTTGGTATGCCTGGCCTCTGATGAAGATTGTTATTATCTATTCTAATTTTGCTATCACAGCAACACTGTATCCCATACCCACAGATCGAGTTTGTTCTTGTGTCATAACCTTTGATAAACAGCAGTACATAAACTGTAACCTATGTCAGTTTGGTAGTCCTGTTTGTCATGTGATAGATCTCAGGTAATATATTCTTCACATTTAATGTTATTCGCCTTTTGTTGATCTGCATGTGGCATTCTTCTGATGTCATTCAAGCTTTCTTTGACCCTCTTTTTGCTCTTTTCTCATACAGCAAAAACCACCACTTCTACAATTTTTAGTGAAGAACTAGGAGCCAGCAAATCATCAAGGTTGGAGCATTCCCACCTTCTCTTTATTTTTAGCTTTTTAATTTTGACTATCAATTTAGCAGTTGCAGTTTCGTAATAGGAGAGATATTTTCCTGACACAACCCCTGCTAGTAGTAAATTTTGCCCCTTCCACCCCCCTCCCACCCCATTTTGGTTCTTGTCTCAAAAAGATACCGGTGGCGAAATCTCAGCACTGAAAATTTAATGGATGGTGCCTTTGATAATTTGGAGGACGAGAACAATTGAGGGTTTGACGCATTTTGCGTATTATGCAATTTGGAAAAAGAGAAGTCTAGAATAGGAAGTGATCGTATAGCCGATGTGGGGCAAAGCTCTTTGCCTGTTGTGGTCTCTAATTTGAATATAAGCATGCTGCTTTGCTAGCATTCAGAAAGTATTTTGGTATGTTATTTAACCAAAGCCGTGACACTGATAATAGCTTGGCAGGTCTAGACTCTTATGCATCTTTACCAATAGTAAGCCTCTTAGCGGTTAGGAACAGACAGTGGTGTAATCGAAGGGAAACGCGGCATAATGCCGTTATGCTCAGTAGTGATTGTTTGGGGGTGGCAGGGTGTGACAAAGCGCCCCCTAGGTGCAGTCCAGTCTGCAAATTCTCAGCAGTAGTTGACGAAAGGCGAAATACAGGTGTTTTTTTACAAGAAAATCCCTTTTTTGTCTCAATTTTCGTACGTTTATACTTATAAAACACGTGTACTCTGCAAATTCTCAGCTACTTTTAAAATACTCTTCAAATTCTGTACCGGTGTCCCCTAGTTTTTCTTGAAAAGCCACCACTGGCTACGCCTCACCGTTGTGCTATCAGCTGAAGTTAATGTTGACAACTTGCATATAGTTTTGCCAAAAATATATTACTAACGAAAGTATAGTTGTGAAAGTCTGTGCTATTCTTTAAAAATTTTGTACATGCTTCCTAAAATTTTATTGCTACGCCACTGCAAACAGCAGAGCTCATTACTAGAATGTTGGTGATAAAAAGCGATTTCGTTATGTAGTTAATGGTAAATATTTCATTGTGTTTCATTGTAATTTGGGTTACCCAACAGTTTACTATTGTGTTCAGTTGTTAAATTGTGATCAAGCAAAGAGGAGGTAATGAACATGAGCAAGGCCACCATCTACAGTGCAATGATGACAACTGCATTCAATTATGAAACAGAAATATGCTGCGATAGTTTGGAAATTGTGCTGTGATGAATAATAACATTACATTGAACATAATGTTCAACTATTTCAAAGTTTCGCATGTTGCCGTCGATGTAAGCAACGGAAAAATTTATGAAATGTAGGGACGTTGAAGTTAAACCTTGCGTGGGTGCATCACTGGGTGGCGGGGCTCCATTGCAGCATTAGCAAAAATTTCTTTGCAAGCACATATTGTCTCGTTTTTGTTTGACAATTACAGGTGAAAATGAGGCCAAAGTTATTAACACAGCGCAGAATTTATGATTTTTTGCAGTGATGAAAATCCATTATATTATTGCCTGTCATGAGCTTACTTCGCTTCAGTACCTCTTTGTTTAACCACATCTGTTCTTTCAGTGGCATCTTGATATTTTCGTTATTTTCCGGTTAGGGAATAGATTTCATAAGCAAGATAGGTAACCGTTATTTTCAAACGTTCTTCTGTGAAGTCATTTGCCAGAGTTGATATGCAGTCTGGATATTTAATTAACAGATTTGGATCGTTTACCAGATTATTCAGCAAAATCCTCTTGCGGTTGGCCAGCACAGATTTTAGTCATTTTCATTTCCGCAAAATAAGAGATCAAAATTCCACTGGAGTCTTGCGATATTCATCAATTTCAAGTTATTTTGAATTCTTAATGAGATGTAGTGGATTTATTTGGAATAAGACATATTTTCAACTAAAAGAACCTTATCTACTATTTATGTGCTGCCTAAACTGATAATCGTGCTTGATAGGTTGGTACAGTTTTGCTAAAAAAAAGTTGAAGACCTAATAAAGAACTGAACATTTTTTTAAATCAATGAATGACTCAAAGAGTGGGCGAAAATTCGGAGAATTGGCATTTGAACGAAGGAATAGGCAAGTGAATAGACATAATATGGATATCATTTAGTTTTTTGTCTCAAAATTTTACATTGAGTGGGAAAATTTAGTCGATAGCCCCTCCAAACATTTCTCAACAACACCTTCAAGAGGATAGCTGATTTCTTACATAGGATTGTCGAATTGCAAATAGGTAGCACGGTCTTCTCAACTGAGGAGTTCTTTGTAGGGGCACGCTCTTACCGAACAAATTATCTTTCATTGGCTATTGTTTGGTGCAGCTGGCCTGTATTGTATCAAATTGTGCCATCTTAGTTCGGTCCGGTTGTCTCTGTACATCAAACAGCTCCAAAATTTCCAGGACATCTGTAGCTTATTCGTTTCATTAAAATGTAACACCCTGTTTTATATGAATTCATGTATCAAAGAATTTCAGCAACCATACATCACAGTAAGAACACTTTTTGAACATATACTTTGCAAACTATTTGTTGCTTTGGAAAGATCCCCGCATGAAGGCTGGTTTCAGCCGCACAGCTAGAATTTTGTAAGGGTCCAATCCACGAATATGGGCTCACTAAAATTTTTCAAGATAAAGAACAGCCTTTCGGTTGTTTTTCAGATTTACAAGTAAAGGAAATGCAGTGGTAGGCAAAATTTTTAGGATCACACCTTCGGGAAACGCCCTTTTCTGAGTGGAGAGAGCACTGCAAAAAGGGCACTTTCGTTCTTTTGTTGAAGAGGGCAGGGCTCTAGACCCCCTGGGCCTCTCTCCTAGTTGCGCGTCTAGGTGTTAACTCATTATTACGGCTCAATGTAGCCACTGTTAGAGTACTCTTGAGTGTCTAAATACCGAGGGGGTCGGAATAGGCGGGAGGCTGGAAACATTGGAAGAAATTTATAAGCGGGAGAGTAGAACAACTGCTTTCAAATTTAAGATAGTACTGGTATGAAGCACTCTATGTTAATAGATTGGGCGTCCATGGTCTTTAGAAAGTAAGCAGCACAAGAACGTTGCTAACAGACAAAAAAACGTGCTCAAAACGGTTATTTTGGAACGCGGTTGGAAAAAGCTTTTGCGCAAAAGATAATAAGCGGGGGGTCCTAATAAGAGCGGGAGGAGTGGAACAATTTTCAAAAATTAATTAGTGTGGGGGCAGCAATTAGGCACTTATGAGTAGGGCAATGAGTTGTAGCCGACTTTCTACATCAGTCCTTAAAATCATTCGTTTGTCCGAGGATCAAATCAAATTCTTAGTGCAATACAATTTTTTGACGTTTTTGACCAAAGTACTTGTCAACAGAGGTTTTTAAATGAGTTTAGTGGATCTAGCTGGCACGTTTGTGTTTATTCTTGTCAGTACTAATAGCACCTCCCTTCACCCACCTCCCCCTAAAGGAAAGGTACCTCTTACAGCAAGGTGTCAATGCTGGCATTTGAGTTCTGAAGGCTATGTAGCACCGTTTCTGCATTCCTGATATTTGGTTTATCATATTTATTGAGAACTTGGTATCATTGATGGTGAATGTACACAACGTAAATGAATGACTCATTCATACTGTGGGAGTATGTTAAGGATAACCAAACTAGAAACAAACTAGAAACAAACATCAAGTCTATCGGAGAAAGAGAGAAAGTATTTAAAGTCTCTGTTTTCATGTAAATGTTACTTTTCTGTAATTCTACTTTCTGGAAGTTTAAGCTCTTATTTTGTTAAAGTTGAGTCTTCTTTGGTGCTTAAGTTGTATAGTGAGGGATAGATGTCATTGTTGGAAGGTATGCTCAATGCACTACGCAAAATATAACCTAGGGAGAAAGAGGATGCTGGGAAGGAAAGGTTCTAATGAAGATGACAAGGCAATGTATAAAATTGTGTAAAATTAGAGACGATAAGAAGGCCTTTTGAAAATCCAGTGCGTTGGCAATTACTATATGACGTTTCCTAAGAAATTATATTCCTCTCTTATATGTCTCATATATACTATGGTGTTCTTGTACTCTCTTCTAAATATTACTTTCTGCGTATGGCAATGAGCATAGTTTTATCAACAAAAGTTGTTATGTACGAACTAAAGCATGACCGAGTTTGAAATTAGATTTCTTACAAGGTTGCATCTAGAAGTTAATTTTGAAAGTATGTTGATTATCTGATAACCACTTCATAACAGAAGTAGATTTATGAAACCAGTTGTTAGGAGATTGTTTTTATATAATTTGACTGTTTCGTTATTTTTAGATGAACATCGAGTATTTATTATGAATTTTGTCATAGCTATTATTTGAGCAGTTTTTGAACACTTAACTTCGCGCCTACATGAAGTTGCGAAATGGTTATAGAAAGTATCTTTAAGTTTGTAGTTTTGTAGGACGTAGATAGCTGAAAGCTAAGCAGATATTTAAAGATGCGAAAACGAAACCGTTGTGTCTCTATTGTCGTGTTTTCCCTTCTTGGTATTAAAGAGTTCTTCACTGGTATTGCTAGTTTTACTTCCTTAAACGACAGTGGCGTTCTACTGACAATAGGAAAGAAAGTCAATATTGAAGAACTACAATACTTGCCAAAAGTCCCTGGGACACTTTCAAAAAGTTATGAAAAGCTATAGCCTTCTCAGCAGTTCAATCACTACGCCTTCTACGCGCCCACCTTCCCCCTAATACAATGTTGGTCTGCTCCTGAGACATTTGGCGTTATTGTGCACGAAAAATTTTCCGGTACCGCATGTACTTCACTCAAAAACCAACATTGTTTAGGGGAGGAGGGGGCCGAACGTGCCGTCCAGATTAAAAATTTGCATAGTGTCCCAGGACTTTTGGCGGGTATTGTAGTTACGTTAGCAATCCATTTTAAATTTAATAGAATTTGTTTTTGTAGAGAAATTTTAACGGATCTCGTCAAGCTTTCTGTAAAGTGCAACTTGGTCTTTAAAAGCTATAACTATTCAAGCCTGAAAGTTCATGCTCTGCAGCAGGGGCGGATTCAGACATTCTCACGTTAGAAAGTCAGATGTTCAGCTATGATCATTATTTTTCATCTACTAGAACTACTGTACTAGAACGCCCATTGAAGTGCATTTGGAATTGCATAGGTAGGACATGCATAGAATTGCATGTTTAACTTGCTCTCTCAGATTTCTTACTAAATAAGCCTTTAGCAGCTAAGGGTCACGTGATTCAAATTACCATACTGAAGAGCAAGCACTCCAATAAACAGTGTAGTCCTATTGTGTTTTGATCAAAAGTTCGCAACTGGTTTTCCTATATTTCAGTCACCATTTAGCGTTCCAAGTACGTTTTGGACTTGATCTTAAGTAGTATCGCAACAATGTATCCGATTTCATATTTTATCTTTGATTTTTAGCCAACACATTTTCGAGGAGTTATGGCCTAGGCATGGCTATGTCTGAGTTAAGTACTGTGTTAGTCTGTTCCTTCTTCCGTTGTTCCATGTTTTCTAAGTACTGCTAGGGTAAAACAAGTTTTTCGAGAACACGAAATTCCTCAATGAAATGAGGAATTGAGTCCTTGCCAGTTTCTTTCGGTAGTCTCTCGCCAACGAGATGTCGCTGTGTATGGGCTATAAGGATAGGTGCAATTTTCCGTTGCTTATGACAGGGAATAACGATGATTGTTTATCTAATGATCTTTTCGTTCATCGGCATTTTGGTATATTTAAGTTTCTTCAAAGCTTAACCCGTTTCCGTATTTTCTCCCTTTTTCATATTCTTACCTCATTTTATTACTACCTTATTCTTGGCCAATTCAGCTTGTTGTACAACTAAATGCTTAGTTTCCGCTTCCATTCCTGACTTGGTGAAACTAGGAATGTACCAAGGAATTACTCAAAAATAGCGAAAAGTCAGCAGATTCACAGCTCATGACTCCTCATTTATTTTGTAAGAATACGCCTACCCCTATAGCCAAAGGCGTAGGAATTTGGAGAACTGAGTCTGCTGCTATCCTTTGTTGGGCAGAAGCTAATTTCATTCGGGCACTTCTTTCTGAAAGAATAATTGCAAATTTTTATTTGGTTAGAAATGTCTACAGTCACTGTAAATTGATAGCCCTACGGCTATACTTACAGCCTTTAGGTAGCGATATACACTCTTTTTTTATAAGAATACCTAATTTTTTTCTGAGCCTCAATATTCTTAAGAATTTTCGGTTTTGAGCCTCAGATTATTCTTAAATTATTCTTAAATTTTTCTTGCTCAACACAAGGTGTAAATTCGCCTTAAGATCAAAGAAACATATTAAATCATGTTTGATGTGTTGATTCAACATAAATTTCAACGAGAACAAACAGAACAAGTCAAAATACGGTTTTAGTCCAAAAGCATTATTTCAACTCCATCAATATCATCAATGCCAATGTAGTCCTCGCTATCATCTGAATACGTAACGCTATATTTGGCAAGAGTTTTATTGAAGTACTCGATTTATATATATATATATATATATATATATATATATATATATATATATATATA
>OLMO02000277.1:9585044-9650206 GCA_900291935.2 Cassiopea xamachana
TATATATATATATATATATATATATATATATATATATATATATATATATATATATATATGTATATATATATATATATATATATATAGCGTCAAAGTGACAAATGTTTTGTTGTGGGAGGAAACCCTTAATTAAATTTGATTCCATTAACAAAGTATTTTAGTTTTGATGAAGGTTGAGCCTGGCAATATTCTTAAATTGTTCTTAAATTTTAGCAATTTTGAGCCTCAGTATTCTTATAGACTTTATTCTTGTAAAAAAAAAGAGTGTATCCTAAGCGAGAGACTACCAAAAATAAACTGAAGAGGAGGTTTGACTGGATTGGGCACTTGATATAGGAGATTTGTGTTCTAGAAAAAACTTGTTTCAATTCAGTAGTGCTTGGAAAACGTGGAATAAAACAGTACTTAACACTGGTTGTTCCCTGCCTAGGCCACAACTTTTCGAAAATCAAAGGGTCATTTGTTGACTGAAAGTCAAACATGAAACGTGAAATTGGATAAATTCTTGTGTCACTATGTAAGATCAAAACCAAAACGTAATTGGAACGCTGAAAAGCGACTGAAAAATAGGAAAACCAGTTGCGAACTTCTGACCAAATATGTTATGATCAAATAGTAAATTCTCTCAGGTTTTAACTGACATTTCTGCTTTGTAACTATGCTCGTGAGAATATTTACATGCCAGTTGCTATGAGGGTGAGAATGTGCTTCGCATTTTTAGAACGTGAGCCGTAGTTTCTTCAATGCGCACGCATAGAAAACATACACAATTTTGGTCAGTGAGAGTGTGGACCTGAGGGGATGGGATATTGTATCCATCAAGGGACGGCTCCATTATGGTCCCTCTTAATTCACTTTATTTGCATAAAAGGTAGACCTGAGCAGAGGAAACTACTGTAATTACCACGTCTGGAGTAAAACTTACTGTAAGAATGCCAGAGAGTCAGGGGGTTGGTATGTTCTATGTCAGTAAACTCTGGCTACTCCTTGGCGTTTTAATTGAAAGTGTCACATGCAAAAGTTGGCATAATGGAGCTTTTGCTAGGACGCAGGCAGTATATGATTAAGGGGAAGAAAGGACGGATCTTCAAGCTTTACAGATTATGTCTACAGCATTTGTAGAGGATTTTATTTTGGGAGATGGTGTGACCTGGGCTGGATATAGGCCCGTTGTGACCGATGAAGTTGCAAGGGGATTGTTACCATTACATCGAGTAGAAGTGGGTAAAGGTGAGACAGCGATTCCTGCAAGGTATGAGTATTGTCTTCTATCAGACGGAATGGTGGGTTAAGACACAATCTGCATGTTTTGGAAAACGCTTGTTTGCAAATGGCATTGCAGCCAATGCGGTATAAGGCATAAGCCCGCTCGTATAAGACAGGTTTAAGTTCCACAATCATTGTGGAATCTGAAACTTTGGGTACTTGTTTTGAGTTAAGAATTATCGTAGGGATTAGGAACATCAGCATGTGAATTGATGCTTTATCAACGTTTTGATATATGGTTAGATAGAGTTCTTTTTCCGGCGCTAATGCAAAACTATACCTCAGCGAACTTCCGGGGTAGACAGCAGTGGACAGGCAACGTTTGGTGTGGTCACAGTATTTTTGCTTGCATGCTAAGTAAAATGGCTGTGCATGCATATTAACATATCAGTAATGTCAAATCAGTAATGCTTTCCCGGTTTTTGACAGTAAACAGGGAAGCCTGCGCTGGAGGGCAGAAGAGGCAGCTGCCCCTCTGCCTTTTCCCATGGGGGGGGGGCAGGAGGGACAAGAATTGCCCTTCATACTGAACTCTTTCCATCTTTCCTATCTTGTAAAGGGGCATTTTCCTGCATTGTAAACAGTTTGGTTGAAGAATATTTTTGAGCTTTTAGAAGCTACGAGAGCAATATACTAAACATTGTGTAGTTTGAAGATCAAGATCTACCTCTGTGGAGGAACATACATACATATAGATATGCCTTAAAAGGATGCCTTGCCCCCCTGCCTTAGGTATGCACGGGCATTCTTGGTCAAAATATTTTCACTCAATGGGGTTTCCTTTCTGGGGAATCAAAACTAGAAACTTCGATAGGGCAATTTGTCTTGACAAAACTAAAT
The DNA here is from genome assembly GCA_900291935.2 of Cassiopea xamachana. NCBI lineage: Eukaryota > Metazoa > Cnidaria > Scyphozoa > Rhizostomeae > Cassiopeidae > Cassiopea > Cassiopea xamachana. Next base: position 9,587,151 of record OLMO02000277.1, read on the forward strand.
CACCCAGCAACTATCTCACTATAAAGTAATCTGTAGAGTCATGTGCTTCCTTTTTGTTACGTATCGTTGTATGTGTGTATGTATATACGTAGTCATACATTTTAGGATGTGGTAAGATGGGTGTGGTCATGAGAATGTCAGAATGTTCACTGGATCCACCCCTGCTCTGCAGTGAAGCAGTGACTAAGAATACAAGTCATCTCAATTGACTTCATTGAGTTCACTTTGCACGAATAGAAGCAGTTGGATAATTGGGTAATTCCATACCAAATTATCCAGAGCATGGCACCGTTACCTCTCAGAATTTGCTCATTTTTCACAGTTTATAGATGAAGGATTATGTAAGCATACAGAAAGGTGTTCATAAACAAAAGCGTCTAGCTCTATGCAATCTCCATGAGTTGTTTGTTGCATTTAAAGAAAGAAACCCAAGTGTGAAGATTGGCTTTCCAAAGTTTTGTACTCTACGCCCTAAATGGTGTGTCATTACAGGCTCATCAAGGACACACTCTGCATGCGTCTGTACTAATCAAAACTCTATTTTGTTAGTAGATGCTCAAAATCGGGAAGTTAAATACCAAGATCTTGTCGAAAAGGTAGTGTGTGACCCATCCAGTCGTGAGTGTATGATGCATCGTTATACAAACTGTCCAGGAACAAACGCATTACGTACTTTCTGGAAGAGGAGCTAGGTGACATTGATCCTGATTTCCAATTTCACTACTATGGTGGCGCCCAGGCTTGCCATTCAAGTTTTTTTCACAGTTTTCTGATTTTAGTTTTTCCTGGAAAATAAAATCATTTTTATTTTTTTCGAATTTAGCAAAATTGTTTTTGGAATGTAAAACAAAATTTCTTTATTATTACAAATATTTATACAGGATAAAAATTTCAGCTATATTGCAGTTTTACAAATTTTTTTGTTCTAGCAATCATCAAAATAAAAATAAAAAATGTTGGAATATAGAAAAAAGTTTCACACGATAAATTTTGAAAGCAAAACAAAACCGGGTTTGCTACAGTATACCAGCATGCCTTTGGGGAAGAAGCGAAACGAGGCATGTGTTGAGCAATCTAGAAATTGTCAACAGAAACATAGAGAAATTTCTAAGAAGGCTAATTTTTTGCGTGTAACTTCAAAGAAAATAAATGAAAAAGATGAGCCAACTTAGTAGATGATGATATTGAGGAAAAGTGAGATCTATGGTGGCCCATGAGTATCGACAATTATTTTGCATGCAAAATCACAGGGGTCGCGGCGCGAGTATTTGAGTGGGGGGGGCCAGAAAGTCGATAACATTTTAAATCTGCCCCAATATGCTTGGATGACAGATAAAACTGTGTGCCCCAAAGAGCTTTTGATACCCCCCAAAAACAGCACTTTATAGCACATTGTATATTCAGTGTTGTACCTTGGATAGATACAATGCAATTGAATAATTTAATCTATTTATTCACGTATTCACTTTTGAGATTCCAAAATAGAATAATAATGGTTCTAAAAATTTCATCTTAGCAAAAAGTGGGGGGGCCAAGGCCCCCCCGGCCCCCCCCCCCGTCGCCGCGACCGCTGAATCAAACTTTTTCCTAGAACACGGTTGGTTTTATTATTTGAAGTCATTTTAATCTTTAAAGTAAGAATCAATTTGCATTTCACTTTCTTTTTTAAATTTCATTTTTACTTATCACTGAAAACCATTTCACTTTTCAAATCGTGTGATACTGATGGGCCATGCACGTAGTCCATCAGTATGAAGCCTGCCTCTTAATCAAGCTGACCTCGGTTGAAATGGTGACCGCTTGTTTCGGTGACGGTATAGAAATCAGTGCTTCCTCATCTTAAGGAAATTTGATATCCACAAGGAACTTTTTATGGAAATAGATTGTCTAAGGAAAATTTCAAGGAAATAAAAATATTTCTTCTTCTATGTTTTTGATGCTAATATGATATGTTTTGAGGCCATGAGAATGGGAGGATCATAGTCCCTGATATTCCAATCGTTGCTTTTTATGGAAGTTTTGAGCCATTGGTAATTGAGAGTTGAAATTTCAGGGTTTGCTTATTTCTACAGAATCTATAAACTTTGAAAAAATGAGCAAATCCCGAGAGGTTAGGGTGTCATCATCAAAAAATATTGGATGCCTTGGTATGGAATTACCCAATAGCGTCTTTGAGATTCCAAAATATCTAAGCATTCTATCCCGTTACCATGTCTTCTTTGCTAGCAAAATTTCAGTGTCTATTGTTTACATAATTAGTTACCACACTCAACTTTTACGAAAATTAGCCTTTCAAAATCTGGTAGTACTGACAGAGTTAACAACGAAAATAACGACGAAACTTCAGAGTCAAAATCTGTGACTTTCGTCTGGGAGAGAGAAAATTATCATTTTTGCTATTAAATAACACTTCCATATTGCTAGGTACACATAGATTTTCTTAGAAGAAAACAATTTTTAGAACTAAAGTAACGTTTTAATGCTAGAACAGTACAAGCCCGTAGCCACGCCTGTCTTTCAGGGGAGGCAAAATTGTCCTTGGAGAATCATGTGGTACAAAATCTGAGAGCTTGTTTCATACTTGATGTTGTCCCAATCACGTGGATAATGTGTATGCAGGAAAAAAGTTAACTTGGTTGAGCTCAAGGTGGAGGTTGAGGAAAGACCAAGGTTGGGCTCAACCAAAATTTTAAAAGCGTAGCAGAGATACTCGGGATCCTTAGGAGTTAAGTAGCACTGGTCCCCCTTCCAAATTTTCCCTCTAAATAATATAAAAAAGAATTGTCTCTTGAAAGCCTCTAGGGGCACTTAAGAGTTTTCCTATGTCCGATATGCCACTGTGTTAGACCAAAATAGAAAGTAAACAGGTTCTTAACTGGTTTGCTTTGTACTTAAATTTCAGGTAACTTATGATTACCTTGGTTCTCAAAATGGTGTTGGACAATTCTTACCTCTTTCTACTAGATGGGATAGTGCACTTCACGTTAAAATTTGAGAAGCTGCAGAGAGAAGAAAATGCTCTCTTGATCTTTGGTAGGCTTTATTTCTGGAACAGTGCCATTGGGTGGACTGTCAATAGAGCAATTTGCATGCAATGCTGTTTTGACTGATCTTGTATAGGTACATGATAATTCATGTACCAACAAGGGGCGGGCCCAGAGCTGGACTTTGGGGGGGCTATTGTCTTTTCCATTTGAGAAATTTCTTAACATTATTGTTTGCAATAGGAACTATTACCCTTTAAGCTTTTTGGTACCAATTAAGTTTTGTTTGGATGAATTGAGGAAGGCGCAAGCTTTACTTTTCGGCGAAAATCCGCGAAAATTTGCATGTGAGGAATTTGTCTTAGCAAAATACATAACTTTAAGTCAAGTTCAAGCAATGTTTCTATCGTCAAGTACAGGCTCAGTCTTTGACAAAAAGCAAATCATATCTCCAAAAGATGTTCTTAGATTTGAGTGTATTCTAGAATTCAAGCATTACTTTCGTGGCATGTACAGTAGCGTTATGACTAGAATTTTTTTCAAAATTTTCAGTCTCCTGATGTTGCATTTGTCGAACTTATGCATTTGCTATGTATTAACATCTTTTATGCTAATAAACTTCAAGGAAGAAGCGGGTTTCATTGTCATTGAAGATCGTATCTTTCAGCAAATCAAATTCATCTTGGACAGGCCTCCCTCTGCTTCAGCACTACTTATCAGAAGAACGTTCATCACTCTTTAAATAAACTTTTCATCAATTTCAGTTGGAACAATTCATGGATCACTGAGATTTCCCCAATTGCACTTACTGTATCCTTAGGGTGAAGTGACTGTCTACAAACAGACATTACATGGTTGCTTGTTCTGCGACATTTATTGGAGTTCAGTTCGCCTCGTGGTCACCTAGTATTAGCTAGTCACGCAGCCAGGGTCACCTAGTATTAACTAAGAGTTCATTGAAGAGAGTTTGGGACTTTATGAATCTTAGCACCCATTGTATTTTCTCTTCTTCCGGATTGGAGAGAACAGCTACGGGAAACTAATGAAGTAGTGCAACTATCTAGGAGCGGATATGCTTTTCAAACCCACACCAAAGATGTGCTGTCAGCAATATGCTACCTTCAGTGCCACCAAAGTAATGAAATGCTTCTCCGCTCACTTGAAAAATGAACAATCATTACTCAATGTATCAGTACTAGCTCCAAAATTGAACTATCAGTTCTTGCTCCACAATTGTAGATGAGAGAGCTGTAAAAGTAATGGAGGGGCTCATGCTACTTGCAAAGCTGACAAATACCTTAACAGCATATTTATCAATACCAATACCCAACTATGAAACACTTTTAGAACAGTAAAAATGTTAATGTGCTCATTGATATTTCCTGCTATATTTATTTTATAAGAAAATGATGCTTTCTAGTAAAGAGTGTTTCAACCACTAGCTGTGTCTATGTCAAATATGAATCTTCCTTAGGTGCAGGAAGGTATTCAAAAATCTGGCAAAACCAGAGTCACTTCTGTAAGTTTTAGGTAAAAGTTCATCATTTGCAGGTCACATTTGAATGATAGTTTACAAGACATGTAAGGGATTATTAAATAGGCCTCACAGTGGTTGTGTACTTCTAAGGTGCTGTCATTTGATGTAATTGATTAAATACAAATATGTCATAACCTCTAGGAATGGAAATCAGGTTTTCAATTGGGCTTCTACTTTTCAATTTATTGTAAGATAATGTAAAACAATCTGTTTTATTGCAATCCCTGCCTGGAGACACACTTAATCACACATGCATGTTTCAAATATGTACAAAGTTCCCAGCATAAATGAGGTATTGCATGTGCCAATATCTCTGTCACATATCCAGCCCAAATGTACCAAATCAAATACAAACATTGTTTTTGCAGCTTTAGTAAAAGTCACTGTCACCAATTGCTTCCATTACTCTCCTTCATCCTAAATGAGACACCAAGCCTTAAGCTGCAGTAAATTATGCTTCTTGGATACATTGATCTTGGATCACACATACAGATTCAGAGCAATTGTTGGTAATGACATCGGCACCATGCAAATCGATGCTCTTGCAAAATTTTCAATTTTCTTCAGGACATGGAGTGACTTGCAAGAATAAGAGTGAAACTGTGGACAGCAGAGATACTGAACATAAAATTAAAATAATTTCTGTCTACAATATATACCATTATAGTTAACAATACCATAGACTTTAGATAAGCAGATGCTTGACTGCATTTATAGCATGAAATGTATGATTCTGATTCTACTTTGAGGGCATTTAGGGGTGAGAAGCCCAACTAAATCTTGCCAAATGTAAAAAATTAAAAAATTTTCCTCTTAGCTAACAACCAGCATCACAGGGATCTGAGACCAAAATTTCAGCAGAACTGATAATGTGTCACAATATATGACACATAAGTTCAAAGCTTCAGGGGAAAAACTATACATATACTCTAATGTCAACTTCTATTACAGATGCATTATAAATCACATCAGAGGCAAAATATGGGTAAGGAGGCCTTTTTTCTATCTTACCGTTTTCAAGGCTACTAAGCTAGAAAAAATAGCAGGATTTAAGTTTGAACATCATAAACTAAAGACACTATCCTTGAAGTAATTAGAAGCTCCTAAAGTAAGAAGAATAAAATTTCTTAGACTTTTCTTTACTTCAATGATTAATGAAAACTCTACTTTCAACAATGAAAATATCAAAGTAATGCAGAAGGCATCATTTGTGGCATATACACTGCATTCAAATAATCTGAATAAGCTGCACAAAAATGTTTGACAATGTTGTGAATTTATTATCTAAGAACCAACAATTAAATAAAATGGGTTCACTATAACTTTATTTGAAAGCAATCCAATGGACACACTCAGTCAAAAGCAAATATCATTTGTTTTCAATGCTCCTACTTGAACTTAATTCTTCAGTGGCTAAAGTGAGTTTCACAAAAATGGTACAGAGCACTACATATGTATATAGTCTATCACATGAATTAACTTATCAAACACTATCGTCTACGCATGAAGTAACTCATCAAAAGAGGATTTATAAATGTTAATGCCAGCAGAAAGAATTTCCACATTGACTGAGCCTTTTCATTTTCTATGAGTTCATTCTCAAGCATTCTCACCCTTCGCTGTAACTGATTGAGCGACAGTTGAGGGTTGATAATCATGTGATCATCTTCTTTTCCAACAAGTGCCAACCTTTCATTTTCCCTTTCCAATCTTGCAATATTACCAAATCTTTATCAAGATAATAGCATATTTATAAGGAGTGGTATAAACAGCAAACATTGACCTCCACTACTTGATCAAGTAATACCAAAAAAACAACTCCATAATCACAAGATGTAGCTTCATGAATAATTCCCTTGCAACATGAAGAATCTTAATAGCAACTAGCCACTGTTTCAAGCTTTATACAATATAAAAGGTAATGTACTCCAAACATTCCAGTTCTCTATCTGACATCTCTGTAAATTGTTATTATTACCTGAAAATGGTAAGACATCACATTCTAAGTAACTTTGGCTAAAAATTTACCTGCTTTCAACATCACTATCATCTTGGTACTGCTCTTCCAGCATTGCAAGTGTTTGGAACTGAGGATGGCTAGATGCACTACCATCACCTGCCTGTGCTCTTGAGGATCTACAACCATGGCATAGTTATTTCACAAGTTTGCTTAAAGCAGAAAATTACTAATTATGCACTGTGTACTTCCTAACCACTATGAAATGGCCACTGAGAATCATTCAATTGGATTTGCTTGGCCAGTAAAAGTTCAAACAGCTTTTCAACTCTGATAACTGGCTCTTTTAAATAATTTCATCTCAGAGGTTAAATTTATATAACGCTCCTGTATATGGACAAATAAACTACTCCTAAAGTGGAAAATAATGCTTGCTATTTCTAGATAGTACCATGTACCTTGCGTATGTTGCTTCTGAGTCATCAATAGTCAGAGTTGATGGTGGAGTAGACATTCCATGCATGAGTACATCTGGTGGTTGCAATGGCTGGTCACCAAACAAATCAGGAACTTGATGATGAACAGCATCTTCCTCATTATCATCTCCATCATAGCCAGCAGATAGCACTAGGGCAAAAAATATTTGAACTTCATTACTCTTGTCCTGTATAAACATGGTGCCTGGAATAAGCATGGTGGATAGGAAATTGGGATGTTTTAATAGGTATGCTTCTTGAAATAAACAAGGTGATCGAGGAAGCAAATGGTAACTGACTAGAATGGTGCTTGGAAAATCACTGTGGTTGGAGACACATTACATGAAGAATACATCATTGGTATAATATATCTACTGGTGTTTACAAACACATTTCAGGGGCATAAAAACAGAAATATAATACAGTACATGTGTGAAATCTTATATGCATGAACATTTGTTGCAAATAGTTTTCTCTAGTCTTGGGCTTGCTAAATTTATTTTTCTCTAGATTTTTGCAAGCATCCAACATGGTGTTTGGGCATATACGACTACAAATGAAGGTGTCTGAAATTAGAGCATTGAGGGTAAAAAGATTCTGAGAATTCATTGCCATGAAGTCAAGTCTATTTGGGACTGGCCTGAGTTTCAAGCACAAGGCTATCACCAAGAGAAAGTAAACCTTCCTGTGGTAATACTGCATCATTAACACTTGTCTTCTGAGCTAATGAGGCCTAATGGTGTTTTGCACATTTGGAAAAAGTACTTTGCTTCCAAGCTCAATCATGAATGTTCTTTATAAGTATCATTATTTTCTAAGATATTGAGTTGAGGGCATAGCATAAATTCAAGAAATTTCACTATATCAGGAAGACACTCCAGGATGCATAATGCCAAGTTCCATAATAGGAGAGGTATGTCAGATAGCAAATAAATGCTCTTTGATAAAGTGTATCTGTCCATTATTCCATAGCAAAAGAACACAAGCATGATCCAAATTTTCTTACAATAAAGTGGATTTTTGGAAACCAGAAATAATTTACAAGCATTCTCACAAACAGTATTTTGAGTGATGTTACCAGGACTGTAAAACCAAATACCCAAATAGCTGGTGGCACCAATAAATACAAAATGGAGGAAATGAAAAATAAGGGTCATGGGGTTGCCCCTTGCAAATATCCTAGCATCACCATGGACAAAACTTCTAAGGGGCATTTGGGGTGTAGCACTCCAATGACACAAAATGAGGATTTTGTAGGATAATTTTTTCACTGCTCATCTATTACATGGGCAGTTTTGAGAACCTGGCATAATAGATACCCCTCCATTAGTTTCCAATTTTCCTCCTGGGATCATATACCAAAAATAAAATGATCATAAGGCATTTTGCACCATTTAAACATCAATTGGCCATACCCTTTTGTCGAGCAGCTATGCATCACACCTCAAAGGAAAAGCCCTACTTTTAGCCCAAAGCACTAAAATTTTAGATATATGGCGACCGCCTCTTGCGAAGATAGAGCCCTTTCTTGATAGACGACGGGAAATATAGTTCATAACAATATGTGAACTCTCAAAGTACCTAAAGAGAATAAACACAAGACCTGAATTGAAAAACGTACATCAGAAAGACAAATGGAAGTAAGCACTTCCTCGAATACTAGAAAGGGTAACTACACCCGGGCTCTCCCGCTTCTACAACCCTCGATACAATGTAGTGAAAATAAACTGAAAGTGTTGGTTGATGAACTCTGCATTCCGGTCTAGCGTATTGAATCCAATTATACACACCTATACGCTCGGGCATTGTCATATCAATAGGCCTTTTCAACTCGCCATTTTCATTATCTGAAAGTCTTCTTTTCCTGTCATCAACATCGCTGCGAGGATCCATTAGAATCTTTACTATTTAATTTCTGTGAAGCAGTCTTTTCGGTTGAGAAATTCTCACAAATTATCCTTTCCACCAGAGGCTACTAGCTTCACGAAAGTGAGGCTCATCTTTTTTATAAGAAACAAAACAAGAGGAAAAACTTTTAAAACGATAACGAGGCCCGGTAAAGGACCTAATAGTACTCAAACTTGTAGCTAGCTGCGACAATTAGTGCTCATGCTCGTTTCCAACTCCGCTTCTCAAGTTAACTGTAGGCCGATAAGTGTGCCCTCAGCAATGTCTAAGGTATTCAGATGCTTGTTGGAAGAACAGGTTGTGCCTTTCATCGACACTAAAATATTTAATCTGCTTTGCGCCTATAGAAAGAAATATAGTGCTGAACATGCACTCATCAGAATAATCGAGAAAATACGCAAGATGTTAGATTCGAAAGGTGTTGTAGGTGTGATCTCAATGGATCTGTAAAAGGCATTTGATTACATGTCACATGGTTTGCTCATTGCAAAATTAAATGCTTATGGCATGGGGCACACAGCCAAAGGCTTCTTACAAATTATTTCTCAAATAGGAAACAAATAGTAAATATAGACACAACCTAAAGTGGTTGGTTGAAAACAAAGACTGGTGTGCCTCAATGATCTGTGCTAGGTCCATTATTCTTCAATATTTTCATTAGTGATTTCAAATACATTATTGAGCAGTCAGAGGTATGCAATTTTGCAGATGAAAACACTATTTTCTCTTGTGGCAATTCTTTTTGAAGTAGTTGCTCCAAGTCTTGACGAAGATATGTCGAGATCAAATATGTCTTGGCTTAAAACATATCAAATTTTTGTTAATGTGGTAAAATTTCAATTTATATTCTTTGGCTTGCAGTCCAACGAAAACATAGTTCTGGAGGTAGGCGGGTGCTCTATTGATATTGCTAACAGTGTTACTCTACTAGGAGTAGCAATTGATTCAAAATTAATGTTTGACCAACATGTATCTAAAATTTTCTAAAAAGCAAACATTCAAATTAGTGCTTTTTCTAGGGTCTCAAACATCCTTGATGAAAAACAATCACTTATCCTCTACAACTCATTTATAACATCTCAGTTTAATTATTGTTCATTAATATGGATGTTTTGTGGAAAAGTAGCCTATACAGACCTAAACCACTCCCACAAGAATTCCACACAATAACTATTCTTCTTCTTCATTTGAAGAACTTCTACAAAAATCAAATGAATGCACAATTCATATCAAAAATTTGCAAAAGTTAATGCTTGAAGTTTATAAATGTGTCAGCAAAGAAAACCCACCTTTATGTGGAACATTCTCCATGAAAAGAGAAGCCAATATGATTTACTATCAAAAACCTGTCAATATTGCCTCAACCAAGCACTATTAAATATGTAAACGATAGCTTAATCTTTCGAGGTATCGTATTACGGAACTACCTTCAAAATTACATTAAAAGTAAAACATCCTTCTGCTCTTTTAAAAAGTGCATAAAAAGTTGGAATGGAGAGGACTATGACTGTACAATATGTAAATGATAAAAAAATACTGCCTTTAATAATTTCGTTGTATCTGAGATTCTTTTTTTAGACTTTGTCTAGTCCTGTAAATAGTTGGTCTTAATTAGTTTTTACCACAAACTATGTAAAAACAAACTTTAAAGAAATTTATTATTATTATTCTTTGTATGCATCGGTTGTAATAGATTATGTTTCATTTTCGCTTGTTTTGGACATTCACTCTATTGAATGTGCGCTCATTTGGACTTTCAAGCCTTAGGCCGGCACAGTTGGCGTTGCAGAGGAAATACAATGCTCCAGATGATAAATCCATTCCATCACTACAGGATGATTCCAACCAAATTTATCAAAAAATATGGTCAAATGAAGCTGCGGGAAGGAATGCTAAGAAGTAAACAGGGGCGTCGAAACGATTCTTAAAGTGGGGGGGGCCTAATTAATCGAACTCACAGGGGTCACGGATAAGCTCGGAATTCTGCTTATTAGTGTTGTCTAGAGTATCACATTTTAAAGTTTTTTAAATATTAGCACGTAGAAACTGGTTTTTTGTGGTGCCTTGTTCTAAAACAATTGTTGAATAATAAAAGTTCAAAATCCTATTTCAATACACCTTTCACCATATAACTTCTGAAAAGTAGCATGTTTTATAACACAGGATTCTAGTATTTTATTATTAGTTAGATGCTATTACCATATGCTTGAAATGAAAGCATTAAATTAATGCATTCGGTGATATTTAAATTACCGAAAGCAAGGTTTCATTCATGAATACACCTTTGCTTGCGTTGTAAAAACAAAAATGAAACGATGCCTTTGTAAATTAACACTTTCAGAAAAGATTGGCACAAAAATTATATATAAAATGCAGTTACAACTCAGAAGTGGTAAAGGTTCCAAAATTGTTATGTCGCACACTATTCAATGACACAAAGTCATTGGCAACGCTGATAATATCTAAACCATCTACCAAGTCCTTGTGTGTATGCAGAAAAGATAAGGCATTGAATCTAGACTGTGTCGTGGTTGATCGCAGCCAGGTCTTGATTCTTCTTGCAACAGAAAATGATCTTTCTGGGGTGACACTTGTGGCGGGGTCTATAAGCAGCAGTTGAATTATAATCATAACATTTGGAAACTACAACCTGGTTTCTGATGTTGTTTCTTCCATAGCTTTTAAGATGTCATCGAAAGGAATCAGATTGCTTTTTCAAAATGTTTTAAGATTTTTCTTTGATACTGCACTGCAAAAAAGTGGGGGGACCAGTGTCCCCCCGGCCCCCCCCGGTTTCGAAGCCCCTGGTAAATGGTCCTAAAATGCATTACTGGCGCTCCTGTGCAATAGCACTCTTCTGTATTGACAAGAATAGATTGAGGGCTTAGCGCGCGTAGCATTGTGGGATAGAAATGCAGACAAACAAATGTATTTCATTATTCAATAAGGGCGACGAAACACTGCGGCTGGGGATCATGTGATTCAAGATACCCTGATAGCTTCCAGTTGGGACAATTTCCCAATCAAGGTCAGTTTTTTCTTTAATGAAACGTATTACTTGGTAATCCTAATGGCGTACTTAGTGAAAGAGAAGGCATAAGTGTAGGCATTGTGCTACTAGATATAAAGTCGGTGGGAGGCTGGATAATAAGTGGGGACTGGAAAGCAAATAAAAGTGGTATCTTTAGGGAATTGTCTTTTTGACATCACTGGGAGGCAAAAAGTGGGGAGGGAGATAAAACCACTCCAGTAGCGCTGTGTTTGAAGTACCGAATAACTAGGGTGGGAATAATAGGATGAGTTAGAGAAATTCTTCACAATCAATAATTGTGATTGTTGCAATAAATGGCTGGGTTGGAAAATTAGATACCAACACTATTTCGTTGAGCTTCCTCTCAATGTCACGCATGAAATCCTCATTAGTAATTATAAGGGGGGCTGGAATGAGCTTCGTGATTAGAATACGCTTGGGGGTTGCAAAACGACTTTTATAAAACTAATTATCAGCGGGGAGGCAATTATTCAGAACAGAAGAGTAGAGGTAGGCAATTATTCAGAACTGAAGAGTAGAAGCAGTGACGTAACTTCTAAATTTTTAAGAGGGTGTCAGAGGTTGCCCTGCGAGATGTTTTCATCTGTGACCTCTTTTTGAGTAACAGTATTTCACCAACAGTCCTTTGTCCAGTATACTGCCCTGCAGATGTACATTTTACTGCCATTTTTTTCTCTGCGAAACGGCAGAATTCTCGATGTTGGGGGTAGCTAAGCCCCCACCCCAATTCACTCATTAACTACGTGTCTTCCCTTAGTAGAGACACAATGAAAAGCAGGACAATATAATCTTTGTCCGCATTTGTATCCCAGCATGCATGTGGACAAAACTTTGTGACGTCATTTTAGAAGAGTGCCATTGAAAAAATGGATGAAGATCAATGGTCAGAATTTGAAATTTTGAACAGTTACGCAAGCGAGGAAATCTCGTAAACGTGCAGATAAAACCTGGAATGAAGTTACCGAGATCGCAAGATGAATTGACTGCTACAAGAGAATCCTTTAAAACGGTTTTGGGAAATTTTCAGTTCAGTCAAACTTCAATCGACTGTACAGTCGAATTTAGGAACAATACAATTTATGATTATTTTACAAATCTGTATGGTACCGTTAATTCTGCTAATCATAATAATGCTCTCTGTGGTAAGTATTAACATCTAACTACCAAATTGCTTAAACACACATTGAAACAACTCAAAATGAACGATGCCCCTTCTAAGAAATCAGACATGTGTTCCATCTGCTGCGCTCAAAGTTTAAAAAACCAAGATATTGCCCATTCTTCTGCAACCACTGTCAATCAAGGTCGGTACGTATCTGAAAACTTCTGGGGCTTTGTTCAGTGCGCGATTGAAAAAGGCTCTACCGTACTACATACCTTCTGCCAGATCTACCGTACTACCTACTCTCTTCAATCCTATCAATTGGTTCCAATTAGCAGATGATGCAGCGGTAGCAACAACTGACGAGAGAGAAAATCAACTCATTTTAAACTGTTTTACCAAGTGGTTCCAAAGGGCTAACATGATTATCAGGGTTGATAAATGCGTCACTCTTGGAATCAAAACATTTTCCTCGAGATCTCTGCAATTTCAACCCAAACTCTTTATCAACAGTGAGCTCTTGCCAGCTGTCAACAGTAGCAAATCATGGACAACGAAAAACATAAAGTTCACCTTATATCATCTCTTCTTGACATGATGACACTCATTGACTCGTTACACATCCTTCTCAAAAGCAGGCTTCTCCTCTATCAACGCTGCGTCCTTTCTAAGCTCTCCTGGCATCTTACTGTTGCTTTCTCCAAGACGTAGGTCATTGAGAATCTCGATAATGTTATGGCAAGATTTGTCAAGCAGTGGTTAGATCTTCCAATCAGCGCCACCCATAGCGGAATTAGTCTTCCTCGTAACAAATTTGGCTTAAATCTCCTTCTTCCTTCTGTCAAATTCCAACAGTGTCAGACTGTCCTACGTAATATCTCGAAATCTTCCTTTCATGATGTAATTAAATCTCTGTGGAGAAGTACCAGTTTTCTGTACAGTAATGCAGAAGTAAACCAAACATTGGGTACTTCGATGTGTCATGGCTCTGTAGTTAAGATTTCTTTTGTTTTCCCTGACATCTTTATATTTGCTTATAAAGTCATTCAATTTATTGCTGTAGAGGCAATAACTACGAAATATGAATTCTGGTTTATTAATGTTTCTGAATCAAGATACAAGTCAAGACTATGATAGCAGACGGCCTAAAATTAACAATCAGATGAGTTGGGCGGGTGTTTTAAGGAATTTGGACATTTAATTTCATTATAATTTTAAATTCGAAAATATAACATATCAAAACACAAGATAGATACATACATAATACGAAAAGTACATACTGACGCTCTATAGTTGTCAAAATTGCATATTTTGGAATTTCTTATGGAGGAACACTTCAACTAGCTCGAGAACTAACGTGAGGACAGCACCCCCTGTTGTGCTACAGCACCCCCTGTTGTGCTACAGCTTTTGCATCAATAACGAACGTAAATTTCAAAAGTACCTAATCCTAAATAATTCAAACTTACATTGAGTTTTGAATGAATTTTTGAGATTATTTTCAAAAGAAAATCTAGAAGTAGAGTTTTTCAGGATTTCTGGGAGTTGATTCCATGTTTTTGCCCCCATATAACGAATGGACTTCAAGCCATATTCAAGACTATTTTTCCATTTGCGGAATACACGTTTTCTTTATATAATAAAACAGTTTACAAGAAAATGAAGCTTAAATGGTCAAAATCGTAAGAAAATCTTAAGAAAATCACTAGGCTTAATTTCCAAAATTTAGTGTTTTTATTGGTGAAAATTGATATTTCGTCATTACTGCATTCTATATGTTAAAGATGGAATTCAAATTCAAGTATACAACATTAATAATGAAAGTGTAAACCATTTTAGCGAGTTTATATCAATGAAAGTTAAGAAAAGTTTAAGAAAATCTCAGGCTCCATTTCAGGAAAAGTTAAGAAAACTTAAGCTCAGGCAAAATGACGGCTTTCTTACAAAAAAGAAACGTGTACATCACGACGATTAGATTGTCTAGTAAAGTACTCATTAATATTTGAGTTCAACAAAAAGAAATCATGAAAACAATAGGAATTTAATTTATTGATTGACTCATATATGAAGCATAGTAATTTTACTCGAAACATGTCAATGCGCAATAGCTCTAGCTACCTTTTTTTGTATTGGGACTAATGCTTCCAGATATGAAGCAAATGTTTGGCCCCAGACGATAATGCCATATTGAAGAAATGGCAAGAATAATAAATTATAAACTAGAATTAGTGTGCTGGTTGAGAGAAGGCTTCTGATTTTAAAGAAGATCCCACAAGTTCACAAAAGTTATCTTTTAAAGTTGAAACGGAAATGTCTAAGAAAAACTCTGCAACAAAGATAACGCAAAAGGTGGCCTAGATACGAGAAGGGATGGTAGTAAACTAAATACATATTTACGATACATGTGCTATTGCTATTAAAAGGTGGCTAAATCCTAGCAAAAACATAATAAGTAGCAACAACAACAACAAAAATCTTGATAGCATTCAAGTCTTTTTACCCAACAATTGTTATAGTCTACAAAAAATCCCAAGACCCCTTTAAAATAGCAAAATCCTTTGCTTCAATGCTGACTTTAACTATGTTCATCGCCAATTTGGAGGTGGTACATTCTGACTTGGCACAATTTGGCGTTTTGACTGCGAAAACGCTGGATTTCTAACGGTCGGAGGACAAAGCCTACGCGGTAACCCTGAACCGATTCCAGGTGAGCCATTTGACGCAAGATTTGTAGCCATTCCCGGTGGCAATGCCGGCGGTGGGACGGTGGGATCGAACCTTGGCGGAGGAGGAAACGGGAATGTATATCTCAGCCTAAATGGCGAGCCAAGATGTTGTCGAGGTGCATGCATATCATTATGCGGAGAAAATACGCTCTGCTGTAAACGACTTTCATTTGAATTATCTACTCTCTGTCCACTACCTGAATTCGAAGATCTTTGCTCAGATGTAGTCGTTTCTGTTGCGGCAGTATGCATTAAATCATTCCTCTGCTCTTGCGCATTTCCATTCAAGTGTCTATTTACATGGTGCAGCTCTACGTTTGCAGTTGCATTCTTGTAATTAGGCTTCATGAAAACTTGCTCCTGGGGGCACACCGGGGTTCCTGCTCGAAAACCAATGCCAGCAAATCTAGGCTCTCCGAAATGAGGACGGAAAATGGGAGAAACAATCGAATGAGGTTGTCTAACATGTAACGATTCTCCTATGAAATTTCCTGCTCCGTGCACTGTTCTGTCAATCTGATGACCACGCACTGAAATATAAAAGATTTCTTGTGTAAATCGAAGTTTCTAATAAAATCATGAAGCATAAGGTGAATTAAATTATTATTAAGCTATTAGCTAGTGATCAGTAGGGCGGCCGAAAAGTGTACAAGTCAACTTTGGTCAAAAGAAGTAAAGACTTATTTATTTCTGGAATAAGGTTAGAAAGCTTAGATACAGTCAATAAAGTCAAAAGCGGAATTAAATGCACATATGCATGATGAAAAACTACATCAAAATAAATGCATAAAGGTACAAAGGAATTGCGAAAAAAGTAAGGATGAGGCGTCTCGAGATCTTATCACATCGTTTATCGTCTCGAGATCTTGTCACATTGTTTATCTGAGAATGAAAAAACTTTAATATGCAAAACGACTTTATAAGGATACCGTTGAAGTACTTTTTCTCTTCTTTTGGAATTTTCCCTTTCAGTGCCATATCATCTTCGCCATCTGCGTCATTTGCAGTCTCTTCCAGCATGAGTTGTTTCCTGGCAAGGTTTAGATCAAATTACAAAAGCACTTTCCCAATACCTTTGGGTGTCTAATAGAAGGGGGGTTTGAGCAACCGGGAGGGATAGAAAAATCCCAAAGCGTTAATTTGCGCGGGGGCTGGAATAAACGGGGGAGGTTGGAATAGGACCAAAAATGTTATAGAATAGGCAATGGTTTCTGGTCACAAAGTTATATAAAAGTAACATTACCAAGTTCAAACAATGAAACAATACTAAACTATACAATATATGCGATCAGAGGTGTAGTAAAGCGACATTACCGTATTTTTCTGACTATAAGGCGCAAATAAAATCCTTATATTTGTTAAAAAATCGGCGATGCGCTTTATATTCCAGTGCGCCTTATGTATCAACAGTGTATTGTGACTGTCAGATATTGTTTTGACCTTTTTCACCATCAACGCAATTCAAAAGGGGCGCTTGTCGCTGATATAAGTTTATTCTCTTCGCTTGCTGCGTAAGCAACTCCATTTGATTATCGAAGCATGATCGCTGCAGGTTTTTGTGTAATTTTGACAATTATAAATAGTAGGTAATATTGACAGTTATTGTTAATGATTTGAATAAATTCTATCCTATAAGACTATTTTATTTTGCTTTATATGCGCCCTATAATACGGTGCGTCTTATATATGAAAAAAGATCCGTTCACTGATACTGCGTCTTATAATCCGGTAGGCCTATAGTCCGAAAAATACGGTACATAAACTCGAATCCAGACTCTCTTTTAAGTACTACGTAATTGTTGTTTATGTAAAAGGCACTTCTTTGTTTGATTCTTTGTTCGAAGCCGCATGGCCTAAGCATACTTGCGTCTTCTGCGTACTGACCTATTGTCAACCACCAAATTTAAAAGAGGGATTTTCTTAATGATAATATTTACTTGCTGGTAAAAGTGTATCCTTTAATAATTCTCTTTGGTGAGATCTCCCTTAAAAAAGTAATAGACAGGGGGCTGGAAATAAAACAAATTATATGCAGAAATACAAATGCTATAGAATGGTGAACCAATAATCTACATTTATAATATTCTTAAATAAAATTCATTTGAAAATCTCGTATCAGGCTGTTCCTCTAAAACTTTTCGAGACTTAAGGGCCTATAATATCCGAAGTTTCACAACAATGGATTACAGATTCTTCTGCATTCTGTAATTTCAAGCCACGAGGCTGCATTTTCAAGCATCTGCGCTACATTTTGTAAAAGGCTTTAGATAATCCTGCTATAGGTTGCAAAATTCAAAACTAAATTGCATTTATAGAATGGGAATATATGATAGCATTGGAACATAGATGTCAATTGTAGCTTAAATCTAATTAAGGCCAGGCAATAACATCCCTCATTCCAGCCTATACAAAATGCTAAATCGTAGGAATGAATTACTCAAACAATGCTTACTTGTCATTTTGTCGCTTCTTCTTTGCGGCAGCTTTCGCTTTTGCTTCTTCTTCATCATCAGAATAATCTAAACACTGTAATGAAAATAATAATCTTGCCAGGATTTCTAAAATAACTGCAATCATTTTTGAACATATAAAATTTACATGCAATTAATATTGGGTATTTCTAATGCACATTTAGAAAACATTTCAAATGGGCTATTCTTTCAGTCTTCTCACCTTTGCAAGAATATTCAAATAAGATTATTTGAAAATAACGAGAGGGTTGAATTTATAGCGATTAATTCTGAAAATTTCATGGAAAAAACTTCCTTCATTTCTTCAAAAACTTCCTTCATAAGTGGCCTTCGAAAGTTTGGAGGAGTCCAAATACTTTCTAAACCCTAGTGTATAAAATGCTGAAGGTTTGGAAAACGACTTTCAGGGGTTGATATTTCTTGAATTGATCGTTGCAATTTGCTGCATGCTCTAACCATGCACGACGAGCAACCTTTTTCTCACATGAGCCAAATTTAATAAGCACCTAGTAAAGCGTTACGCGCATGCACATGCATTCTTACGAGATATAGATATGCAAAATCTTTTCGAAAGCATTCATATCATAATATAGAAACATAAGGCTCTCAGATGATGTCTAGTTTCCCTACATTGTGGGAATGGCGGCCTAGTATTTGACGAAAGATTGATCGACATATTAAAGTGTTTCATCACGATATTCTTGAGGAAGCTAATAAAATTCACCTATACTTCAGGGAATACTCATCTAAATCTTGCTAGTTAGTGCTCTTTAGGCTTGAAATAACATCTTATTAAGAAAAACATAAATTAAAAACATTTTCAAAAGTTCATCACTTCAAGGGAGATGGCATAAAAAGATCTTCGTGGGCCAGATTACAACATTTTGTGGTTCGGATTTGGCTTATGGGCCATAGGCTCCCCATGCATGCTCTAAATTCTTGGAAAAATCATTGTGATAGGAAATGACGATAACCCCTACTAAATTACCGTTTACAGGCAAAATTTAAAAAATAATATTTCCAGCGTCATACCTCAGGTGGAGGTTCTTGATCATGCTTCCATGATGCGTCAGATCCTTTCATTCTAACAAAAAGAAGCAAAAGACACTTTAAAATGTCGTGCCCTGGCTGGCTACTACGTTTAACACAACCCTATCTCAGGGGCGTCGTAGCCAGGGGGCAGGGAGGCCCATGGTCCCCCACTTTCTTCAAAATCGTCGGATATTCGGAAATTTTAATGTTTCATCGTCGGAAAATTTTCGGAATTTTGCTGTTGTTAAAGATAAAGGTTTCGAATATTATCGGAAAATCTTTGAACCTGGTTCCCCTATTCTACAGGTGCCAAGACGACACCTCTTCTCTACCCTAACTGCATTGAGCACTGCTACGAGAACATTGGGTAACACTATTAGTTGTAAACACTAGAATAACTAATTGTATTGAGTGATGCGTCAATGCCAACATACCATCATTGTAAATTGTTGTAAATGTCATTTAGTGCAAATCTACTTTTTATAAATATATTTTTATTAAAATCTATTTTACGTCATTTGTTTACTTATAGTTTACCATATACAACTATACCATAGAAAGAATACTAATTAACATCGATGTATGTATAAATGAACAAAATAAATGAATAAAAATAAGATTATACTAACTTTACAATAGTTACTACGAAAATCATCAGATGCTGCAGTTTAACGTGGCACCATCCCAATTAGATATCAAACTTTTGAATGTAGTAAAGCTTTCTGCTAATTTTAGCTCTTTTGGGAATCAGTTCCAAATTAGTGGTCTAAAAGTCTAAGACTGTTTTTGCGTCAATACCGTTTTCAAACTAAATGAGGAACAAGTCTTGCAACACATTTCATCCTATGATGACGTCAAAATATCATTCAATACAACTACTAACACTTCTAATTATGGTTGGTAGTAATCGTGGCAGTAAGGGCCTGTTCAAACACTCTCACAAAACATCGCTAAAAATTTGCATAGCGAAGTACAGCCGAGTACAGCCGAGTACAGACGAGTACAGACGAGTACAGCCGAGTACAGAGATGTTGAGGGATGGGTGTTCAAACGTTTAGCGATGGTTTGTGAAGTGTTGAGAGCACTTGAATAGGACCAAACACACATGCACCTAGCACACACACATGCACACGCACAAAATTAACTGGCACGCTTCACAAATCACAAAGTTCAATATGCTTATAATTTCAAACAAAAATGTTTATTTTAGTTAGGAAAGACAAGTATCTTTCCTAACTAAAACAATATTTGAAGAATTCAGCATAAGAAACATAAGTACTGTTGAAGTTTCTTGTTTGGGAAGCTAAAGACAAAAACTTTCCAACAATTCTTCTTAAATGTTGGAAAACACAGCTTGTGTATAAATCTCAAAAAAAGAAAACGACCAACAGAGGAGCCGCAATTTAATCATTCTTCATCAAAAACCATTAGAAGACAAGCCAGTATGTATGATAGTCCAGTATCTAGGTCAACAGTTTTCTAGTATCATCTGCAGTGCAGTGAGGAGAGGAAACAAAATGTGAAGGTTATATACTAAAAATATTGAAGATATGAAAAGAGCTCTGGGATAGAAATGAGAATTGGGACATATAAGGGAACTACTCTTCTTAAAATTGTAATTGTAATTGCATCTGCCCTTGCTGTCCACCAAGGACTTCAAAGAAAGTAGGAAAAGTTTTGAATTTTTGTCATAATTAGTGTTAGGGATGGCTGCAATGCCCCATCTCCCAGTTGTGTGCCACTATTCATACAAACTGTTATGTGAGTTAAAAATGCATGCAGAAAGTAGAACTCAATGAAACCAAGTGCAGCTTACTTTTTCAACTGTTCCACAAAGACAGGTTTTGTTAAATCAAGATGTTCTGGAGCATAATAAGCTGTATCTCCAATTGCCAACCCCATATTTTTAAACTTTTCCTCACTGCCATATCTTAACACATAGAAGGGGTCCTGGACTGGGCCAAAAACATCATATACCTATAAATACATAAGGATAGAAAAATATAAAGTAAGGAGAAAATAAAGCAGCTGTATCAATCACAAATTATGATTACAAGCCAAATCATTTTTATATAATTGTCTTTGTTTGTCTATTCTTCTGCCTCTAAATGAGTTAGTAACCCTCTAACATATTCCTCACACATGCTTCCACATGGCATTCCATCCTGCCATCATTTCCACAAAGCAGAAAGCCTCCAGCATACACTCATTTATCCACAGATTGACAAATTTGCTTAATATTGTAACAAAGTCAGTAAAACTTTTACACAAGGCAGCTAAAATTTAACAAAGAAATAACAAAGGTGAACTTGCTACACTTATGTCTATGTGGTTGAAAATGAACAGTGATAAGTCAATCAACCAGCTACCTTTAATTCAATTCAATTTAGATTATTTTATAAGTCCATTTAGAAATAGCAAAAAGAAAAAGCCCTCACACACAGAATAGAGAAAAGGACTTTGTCTCTACCCTATGACCCAAGGACCCAATACAAAAAATTATGGTTCATTCAAATATCTCCCATAATCTCATTTCCAAAGGTTTACAACCATGATGAATCTAATGTCTCATTCTCATATCCAGACTGCACAAATACTATAGTTTCATTGCAACCAACAACAACACCTTTCTTCACTTACTATGAGCTATATCTGCCAGACTAAGTAAATATAAATAGCATTGTGAAAACAGGAATGTGATCATGGTAATGAGAATATGTTTTGAAATTGAAATCAACCTATTCTGCCACTTCTTTCTATTTCCAATTTAACACACACCATTATCCTTGCTTTGGAAAAATGTTTGAAAGGAGACTCTACAGGATAAATTTTCAAAAACACAAACAGCTTATCAGAAAGAAAAAATAAGCAACTTACCTTACCAAATGGCTTTCTGTCCTTTTTAAAAAATACAGTATCAGCATCCAAGGCAGGTGTATTACTATAAGCCTTGACAACAACTGAATGAAAAATACCCAAAGGTTTCAGTATAAATATGCTCAACAAAAATAGAAGTGACATTGGATCAAACAAGTGGTTAAAATAACTTTGCATAAATGACAAGATAGCATCTCTAACTTCAATACTATGAAACATCAGTGTGGTAACACAAGAGAAAACACAATCTGATTCTATTGCATATAAAACTGGCATTTTTAGAAATTTCTTTAAATTCAAAAACTCTTTGGAAAGTAAATACAGGTAAAAGGAGAATTATTGTCATTTTTCATTCTGAGCAGATGGCATTTCTACAAATGGCTCCAAGAAATTGAATAAAAAGAATGGAGAACTGGCTAAAGTGATGATTAATCACTTCTCTCCTTTACAGACATAACCACTTACGCATTAGCTCAACAAAACTTTGAATTTCCCCAACAGGCAATAACTGTGCATCTTCTGGAAGGTCATTGCATAATACTTCTTCTAGATCTGGTAGTTCCTAAACAATAGAAGTGTCTATATTGATAAAACTGCAACAACATACTAAAGGCAGGTGTAACTGCCATAATGAAAAATATACACAAAAGTGTGAAATTTACTTCCACGGAGAATAACAACTATAATACCAACATACTGCAATAGTAGAACATATTGATTGCATTGTTTCAAGGATACTTCTTGTCAAACAAACCTGTGGGAGGATTTCATCTTTAGTTTTCGGTGCCTGGTGATGCACTCCCTCACTCTCATCGTAATCAATAACTTGCCTTATAATTGCGAGTTCTTCTTCATCTGAACTAAAAAAGTAAATGGAATGCATGGAGCATCAACTGCACATTAAAAATCATTCAACCTTTACTAAATATTTAGGAATTCATTCATTAATAGAAAGTCTGAATTTCATTCAACATTCTCTATCCAAAAATCTGAAATTGGTGCAATTAGTAAGGTGCTATTGGGTGGTCTAGTCCAGTGATCCTCAGCCCTTGGGCTACTTTAATAATGTCAAACATTGACCAGTGCTGGTCCGTAGATCAGACAAAGAATATTGTTGCTACTTGTGATCTAATTCACAGTGTCAGAATTTGGCATCATAGTAAAAGCACAACTCTGTCCAGCTCACCTACATGAATGAACTTTCAATGCCTACTCCTTGGGCTACAGTAATAATGTCAAGCATTGACTGGTCTGTGATGATAAAAAGGTTAGGAACTACTTGTCTAGGCAATTGGGTAGTTAGGTGGTTGAACAATGAAAAAGAAACATGTCAAAGCTTGAGATTATGAGATTGATACAACAAACTATCACTCTCTCAACAAAACCTCTCCTATTAGACAATACTCAGTTATTAATCTGTGTGCACAGCAACAAAAACAAGAATTCAAAACAAGAATTAAGATCAAACCAATGAAAATTGGCACTATAGGGAAAATGCCCTTACATATCAGAGGATGATGATGATGATGATGATGATGATGATGAAGTTGATGATGATTCGGTTGAGCTTGATGATTGTTCTGAAGTGGATGTACCGCTATCTGCAGTTCCACTTGAGTCATATTCAATGGCAACAAGGCGTCTACCAAGTTGTTTTGATGCTTTTTCCAACAATGCATCTCCAATGGCTACTGAAGACAAATTTTTTTCATTCTCAACTAGTTTATCAGTATTTGCAGGTGTGTGAAGCACAATGTCCGCTACATATGCAAGCTCTGACATATCACAGAATGGCTTATTATTAGTATCATCAATACTAGGAGTTTCAGTCATAAAAACATCCATATTTGTATCAGATTCCTTGTTATTCAAGTCAGATTCTCCTGTTGTTGTGATCACTTTGGTGCTTGAATTATCAACTACACCATCAGTAAAATTGCTGAAATCAAGTTCTCCTTGGTCAACAACAGTTGCTGTGGAAATTTGATTGCCTTCCATTTTGGGCTTGGCACTATCATCACAAATCATGCCACATGAATTTACACTTGCATTGCAGGTATTTACACGATTTTCTAAACATGCTTCACTGCTGTGAGCAGAATTTGTAGCTGCGTCTTTCGATACTGCTTCTAGACTGGTGTCGTTTTCCAAACTAGCATGAGTAGCTGGCTTAACATTGCAATCGGTATCAGTACGATTCTGAACGATAACTTCTTCATGGCAATATTCTTCACAGATACACGAAGGAACAGGCTTTCCAACAGCCTCCATAGTGTACCGATATTTCTTCGAAAAATGAAACTTTACAACTAGATACTTGGTTGTGAAGTATCTTGATAGTTTATATCCAGAACTTTCGTGGAAGTCTCAGCCAATTGATCGAGTCAAAGCCCTATAGAGGTGCATCATTCTATGTCATCTCCACTATATGTACATATTACACTATATGTGCGTATATCATTCCAATGTCTCAAACTATGACTCTAACTCTTTTTAAAATTTTCTTTTACACGTGGTTATGCTTCTAGTTGGGGCCATATTGTTTTCCAATGTGCGAAAGTGCAAAAGAGGCAAGTCTCATCTTCATCCAGGACTCGATTCCACAAGTAATGCCTTTCTAAACTTGTCGTCAAAGACGGAGAGGTACATCGAAAATGATTTTGAAATATCTGTTCATACTTAGCCCATCATTCATTATATGTACCTTTTTCATGCTGCTGGGAAAAGCTCCTTCTTATTTCTCTATACTTTAACCTTCTAGATGGCTTCAAAACGTCTAGTCCTGCGCCGTCGACTGTCGTATAATACAAAGTCTAACCGGAGAAGAATGTGAGTTAAAGTAGTAGTTGCCGCTTAAGTTTTTAAGGATCTTTGAACGATAGATTGTAAATCAAGTACATTAACCTCTTCTAAACGTGTTGATTTTGCTTTTGTCCATTTTACCATTGCTCTAAGGTTTTATTCCATTTTTGTGTCCTTGACAAAAATAACATTTTGTTGGTGAATTTTCTTGTTGTTTTGCTTCCAACTTCAACAATTTCTTATGTTTGAACTTGCTCATTTCTTTCTTTCTTCCATGTCATTTTCAAATATAAAGATCAAAAACACCAGGTTAGTACAAATAGTTTTCATATGCAGCCACCACATTGATTTTCGATCTTCTTCCACGTGGATGGTTTCCGCTTATTTTAATTTCTTTTCTTTATAGGTGGCAAGTTGGTATATTTATATGCGAAAAAAGTAGGAAGTGTTCCAAAATGTGGTGATTGCAAGCTGAACTTACGTGGGGTAAGATGATATAGTTAGATATGCCTTCCCCACCCTGGCTCCCAGACTGCATCTTTTGTTGTACACAGGGATTCAGAGCTTTCAATAATATGTTCAGTAAACAGCTGTTCATAAGGGGCATTAAGGGGCTATGTCCTGTCAAGGGCAATTTAACTATGTGTACTTTTTGATATCATTTTAATTTGAAGTAGATGGGAGTTTAGGCAAAAGTAGCCAGTTATAAATCCCCTTTAGCTGCCTTGTATTGAAAGGTCTAGGCATTTATACTCTGTAGCATTGTCACCTCCACTAACACATGCACCATAAATTGGGGAAAGCCCTATTCCCAGTGCAACTTTCATTGTTTTGACCTGCGCATGTTCCATAATTTGATGAAACCCTAAGCACTAGACATGCCAAAGTTTACCTCAGAATGGCCTTCTCTCGGCAGAAATCAAAAAATACATACAGGCCTAACCCCAATCTATATTTATTTCCTTGGCATTTTCAGCTAGCTTGCATCATTTTGTATCAATATGCATTCCAGTTTTGAAGAAAGACTCTCCATTTTTCATTGAACTCAAGGTCTTTCCTAAGAAAGCCTTAGGTCAGTTTAATACGCTCTTTTTATAAGTGTAGAGCTTATATAGCTACCATGGTTTAGAAAATAAGCATATTTCCAGCCTCAAATTGTTTCCCTCGCTTTAAATTCTTCCCAAGTCAAGTATAAAAATAGTATAACCCAAAGGACAAGGTAAAGTCATTGGAAACAGCATTTTACATGAAGTAATCTTTTGAGAATAATAACCACAATGGGCAACATTTGAAATTAAGCATACTTTAAGCGTTCTTTCAAGCTCAAGTTGGGAGAGTTTAAGCGTATTGAGCTTATGCCCAATTGACTCATGTGCTTATAGAAAAAGAATGTAAAAAGTTAAGAAAGTTTCAGTACTGAGCCAAACAAACTTTATTGCAAACAGCTTGTATTGGCACTTGCTAGCTTACCATCTTTTTTACTTTGTGCTATATATGGAGTTTAAGCATAACTCACATTGTAGCTTCCAGCTGTCAGGCCTACAAAACTGAAGCAGTTGTCAAAGCCAAAGAAAAGTATCTCACGGGCATATGGAGGATCAAGATGTGCTAAGTGTGTAAGAGAAAGGTAGGGCACACTGTAGACATCATGTTATAGAACTATATTTCTTGTCTGTTGTATTAGCCTACTCTTGAGTGCTTACTAGACACCTCCCCCCTGCTAGTAAATTTTTAACAATTTTCCACCCATGATATTTTTTTCTAACCCCACCTCCTTCATTCACTACTTTGTAAGTGAGCTCTCACCTCAAACGATTTTTGGAGGAGATGCTTTGGCATTCATAATAAAATCACAATCACCATACATGTATAGTTTCATTCTGTGAATTTGACAATTTTACTTTGTTTTAAATATGTGGGTGTGACAAGAAATCATTGCATTTTCCATTACATTTTTGGCCATTTTCCAGCCCCTCTATTTATTAGGTTTTAGGAATTTTTCTAGCCCCCCTTCTATTAGGAATTTAAGATTGCATAGCTTGCAATCTAATAAGACTGTGATAATGTTGTTTTGTCATGTAGCTATTGTTCAGAAGTGAACTTTATAATAATGTCAAGCTGAAGAATTTTTAATTTAATGAAGGAACTTAATGTAACTGCATTTTCTTTTGCATTGTAGAATTGTACGAGCCTTCCTCATTGAAGAACAGAAAATTGTTGTCCGTGTTCTTAAAGCCCAGCAAAGTGCAAAGAAATAGATTGAGCATTTGAATGTAAAAAGTTATATCTGTTTTTCTTTTTGCCTTTTTCTTTATGAAGCTCTTAAATCCTTAATTAAACCCCTAGGGGCTTACTTCACAAAAAACATTTTGAGGTGGGGGCTTATTTGAGGGGATGGCTTATTCTGTGGCAGCCAAAAATGGTCAGTATGGTATGTTGACTTCAAGATGATATCCAAGCTTTCAAACTTGATTACATACTTCTTGAAAGCTGCACAAGCAAATCATTTATGCAACAGTAGTTGGCAAGCGAAAATGTGAGATGGGATTAGTGTTACTTGAGATATATACACGTGTAACAAATTGCAAATAAATGGTAACAACACTCACTGAAAAATTAATCTAAAAAAGAGACATATAGGAATTTGAGATGAAGCTTGACAAGAACCTTAGAATAGTAAACAATTTGAGTGACATCTATGAAAGTTGAGAAGAAATTGTGTTTTTATGAAAATTAAATAACCCCCATGGGGGCTTATTTGAGAGTGAAAGCTTGTTTTGCAAAGAATGTTAGGTGGGGGCTAAATCAAGGACTTTCAGTAGGTAAATTTTATACCAAAGGATTGGGCTGAGCCTGAAATACTAATAAGTCACAGTACTCTCAGTGCCAAATAATCTGGGGGTCTAAAAAAATTGTGAAGTTTAATAAACAGGGGTCAGAATTTAATAAATGGCTTGCTATGATTATAGCAGTGGAAAGAAAAGTAGGTTGCCATAAATTAGGAGACATTGGGCTCTCAGGAATTAAGTTCTCAGGTGCCAATTAAATGACAATGTCATCCCTGCTTACTAATTTTTCAATTTTTTCCAACCCCCTGCACCTTAATAGGACCCCCCATTTATTAATTCTAAGGAAATTGACTTTTACAAACCCCTGATTTCATTTGATTTTTTGTTAGTACTACTCGCGCCCAATTTTCAAGGCAAAATAGCATTTCTATATATATTTTAGCTGTATGACAACCTGTTTTTGACCTTTCCATCATTTAACCATTTAAAGCCAGTTCTCCAATTCCAACCCCCATTTATAAAACTTTAGATCTTTCCAGCCCCCCTGTTTATTAGGATGCCTCCATTTATTTGGCACTTGAGGGTATGATGTGGCCTTTTTATGTGATAGAACCCAGTCTGGCAAAAAACTGCACAATAAAAATAATTTGTTGGGGCCTCTTTTGGTCAGAGGCCATCAGTTTTTGAACTCAGGTGCCCCAAACTATGTTACATCACTGCCATAAAGCATGAAACTATAATATATATATAAACATGCTATTTTGACTTGAAAAGTTGGCATGAGTATCACTAAGAGCGAAAATATAATGAGAAGTTTGTGAAAGAGGTCATTTCCTTTAAAATAAGTAAACGGGGGTCAGAAAAACATCATAAAGTTAGTAAGCAGGGGGGAGGGTGTTTATTAGGCACCTGATAGTTGTTTCTCAAGGCTTGTTGAAAATTTATTAAGGGTCTTTTTAAGGCTTTTACTATGATATTGATAAAAGAATGACATTTAGGGCACATGAAAATAAGAATAACTTAAGCAATATTTGTTTGCAATTTGAAAAACCTACTCCATGAAAACCACTTTCATTGTTTCCCCTATATGCAAATTTCTTGTTGCTAGAGTGTATCTCAGCCTGCTTAAGTTTCTTGAGAATTGACTTTTCTGGGGGTCAGAATTCCAGGGTCTCCCATAGACTGACTTCTCAAAAAAGAAGTTTAGCTATTAGATCTAGTATATCAACAGTTCAACTGGACAACAAATCATAGCTTGAGCTGGGTAGCTGATCATTGTTTTTGGTGGAAAACAACTCTACATTTGATGGTCAATAGTCCTGTGCACAAAACTAACTTTCAATGCCATAGTAGACCTCAGGAAGCAGTTAACTTGGAAGAGACAAAATTCACAGATTGGAGTTGTAAATTCAGCATCAACTATTTACTGTCAATTGGCACTAGCAATATGCTTTTTATGGTTCATAAGTCTTTGACTCCACATCTCATTTTTGCTAGCATTCATTTTTATTAGCTGCTTCTGGTTAATTGTTTCCAATATCTGAAGAATAAATGAATCCATTGAGTTTTCAGTATTCATGACACCTTTTTGTAATAGGGATACGAATTTGAACAAAATTATAAGACAGTTAACTGCATTGCATTCTTCACTCTCTTTGAGTTCAAGTAAACTGTCAATAAAGTTTCCTTCAATTTTCTGTTTTGCTACCAATACAATATCCTCATTTTCAGAAGAGAAAGTTCTTTGTACAATCAGAAATGAATGAGTGATGATCGATTTTTCATATGTAAAGTGTTTCTCCACTCCAGTCATGAATTTGAATCCATCAAAACTGATCTCTGAAAACAACCCACAGTTATCAGTTTGGCAAAGAGCTCTAATGAGTGAGACAACAGATAGCCAACCAAAATTTGTTGACTCTACCAATGATTTTGCAGCAGCTAATATAATGTCTAATATTCTTGCTTTTGAGGCCCTAAGTATACTATCAGCAAAATGTTGAGCAATAGGCTCATTAACCACACAAATTCTAAAAACAAGATCCCAAATTTGGGATGGCCCTTGATCTGAATTCAGAACTGTTACCCCATAAAACTGCATGTTTCCATAGCCAGGAGAGAAACTCAAGATTTGAGAGGGAATTGGAAATTGTATACAACATGGTGCATCATAAAATAATTCTACAAAGTAGAATTTATACTGCCAGTTCATGGCATGGAATTCATCCAGTATCTTCTTGTAAATGGTCTCTTTTGTGCTTTGAGTCAAAGAATGTGATCTTATTTTCATCAATGTGTTGCAAATCGCCAAATGCAATTGCTGCCTTTCATAATGTAATAGAAAAAAGTCAACAAAATCTTTTGTGCTATAATTAGAGAGGATTTTTATCATACAGAATAAAATTGCTAGCATCATGTCTATCATTTCTATTGCCTTTCCTGTGGTCTTATCCGCATCAATTCCTTCAAGAGCTAATTGAAAAACTGAGAGGAGTAGAAGCAATGGCACTGTATTTGACTGTTCAGTTATATGGATCTCCAAACAAGGACTCAAAATATGACATAGCATGTCATAATGGCTTATAACTGGCTCCATATCAGTAGTATCCTTAATTTTCATGATTCCGCCAACAAAATCAGCCACAACCTTGAATCTGTCCCTCTCAACCATTTTAAGATTGCTGATTATTATGCTGAAAATTTCTTTCTGTTGGCTGTCTTCTCGTTGGAGTAAAAGCAAAGGATTCATTTGTTCCAGAAACTTCAGAACCAGCTTTGACAAAGGGGCAGAAGAGCAACCCCTTTGGATCAGTTCACATAATGTATCAAATGGATATACCAGTGAAAGCTGTGCAAGAGCATGAAAGTTGTTGGAGTCATGCTCAGAAATTTGATTGATCACAAGACTTAATTCTTTAATGAAATTCTTACCGCCACACTTCTTATCAAAAAAGGACAGCTTTTCCAGAGAGAAGACTCTCAAGCAAGAATTCATAACAATCTTTTTTGTTGTAATTTCAGCATTATTTCCAACTGCAAAAACAATACTTAATAGGAAGTCATACAGTGTCTGCTTTTCTCCAGCTGCAACTGCCTCATTGTAAAAAGAAGCTAGTTGATTAAACATGTTGTTCAAGAATTCTACACTGCAAACTAATGGACCTGCAAACTTGGTAAAGTTAGGTAATTTATGAATAATATCCAAATCACAGCTATCCCAACCATCCAGCAACTCTAGGTATTTGTGGCACTTCAGAATTACTTGCAAGCTGTGCAAATCAAAAAAAGCTGCACTAACTTCTGCAGGGCTTTCAGATTGCTTTGAGGTTAATGTATTAACTATTTGGCTCCACAGAACATCAATTTCTATCCCCATTGCATATTCAGCATTATTTTTCAATCTACATTTTGCTGATATTCTTTCTATCAAAAACACACCAGCTTTAAAAACATCAATTCTCCTAAATATTGAATCATCACTCTCCACAACTATACTTTTGTCTCTACATAAACATTCAAGAACTTCTGTCTTCCTACTTCCCTGCATCAATGATATATTCTGCATATTCTTTGATATATCTCTCTTCAATACACCTGAATAATCATTTGCAATGTGTGTATTTAAAAGCATTTTGACTTCATTTTCTACTAGTTCAAATGCACTCTTCAACAACTGAAATGACTCAATGTCATGGTGTGCTGTCAAAGACAATTCTCTTAAAATCATTGTTGTATAGATTCCTTTCACTCTCTTCAAAACATGACAATACTTGCTACCAGGCAGCCTCTCTAATAAGGAATCAAGATGGAAAAGGAAAAGGCTTTGGAGTTCCAACAATTTTTTCATTGGAACACTATCAGCGCTCAACAGTACATTTATGCATTTTGTGGCAAAAACTGCACTTCTTTCTGAAAAGGTCCATCTCATCAATGAGTCCCTTAGGTCTTTAATTAGCTGAAATTCTCTTTCTTCCAGTAGTACCTCCATAAACTTATCTTCAAGTTCAAATTTTGATACAACATCCAAACAAACATCAATGCTTAGACTATTCACATTAAATTCTTGCTCAAAGTTGAACGATGAAGGTGCTTGCATCCACTTCTCATTATATGCCGAACTATTTCTAGACATGTCATTAGAGCTTTTTTGGAGGGAATGAAACAAAACCATAACTGCAGCATTTTTATTTTCAGGACAACTTCTTTCCTCCAAATAAGCAGTCAAAATGTATGTTATCATATCTACAGCTTCACGATAACCCCTATCATTATACTTAGGCCAGTCAATAGGACTGCAATGCACGGCCTCTGATGACATTGTGCTGCTCCCGTTTTCTCCTAAAACAGGAGAATTCCGAGTGAGGCAGTGAAATGAAGAGTTCTTCGTATTACATCATAATATTGTGTGAGCTGCAAAGACTCTGTTTACCTTCAATGCAGAAGCTATGTGTGTGTTTTTCAACTAAGAAATATCCTGGTCTTATCCCGCCAAATTTGACTGTGGATTGCATGAGCCTATAACGAGAGGCAATGTGGAGCAATGTCAGCCCGCGGGCCAAATCCTGCCCGTATGAACCGATAGCTGCTAGAAGCGCAGGGATCTGTACTTGGTCCCCTACTGATCAACATATTTATAAATGATTTCTTTTACGCTATTGAGCACTCTCAGGTTTGCAACTTTGCTTCTTTTTCTGATACGGTGAAACTCTTGGGTGTCACTATTAACTCCAAACTTAGATTTAACGAGCATGTTTAAGATTTTCTGCCAAAAGGCTAATAATAAGGTCAAAGCTTTTTAAAGGGTTGTAAGGTAATTGGAGCCCCAAAAGGTTAGCCAGCTATATAAATCGTTTATATTGACAAATTTTAATCACTGCCCACTTACATGGATGTTCTGTGGAAAACGGACTAATGATGACGTCAGCAGTGTCCGTACGAGTGCTGCAAAATGATTGTAACTCTAGTTTTGAGGAGCTCCTACACAGAAATGAGGAAGATTTTTTATAAATCTAATATTAGACACTACATGAAAAAAGCGAACAAATTACAAAAACGATACCGCAGGGAGTATGCTCTGTCACAACAACCCTGCGACCTACACATAAGGAATCATTCTCCCTCTACTCAACGCCTCAAAAGGGGAGGGAGGGCATTTGATTTGCCGTTAAAGGCTTTCCTTAATTTTGGCATTTTTAGATACCCACCAACCCTTGTCACACTTTTTCACAAATTCAAAACTGCCCACCCACCCCAATTGTGTGACGTCACATTATGAAATTCAATATAATACTTTTCTGCTTTCGTAATAATGTGTTTATTATGTCGTTTTTGGCCTCAAAATGACATTAAAGTAGGATTGCCAGATTACATTTTGACGTGAAGCCAAATTTCTTCTAGAAAAGGGCAAAACTTACAATTATGAACGAAAATGTGCTAAATATCAAGTTGCTTTAAAATGTGATATCACACTACAAAAGCAACCCACCCACCCCTTGCCACACTTTGTCACAAAAATCAAAAGACCTTCCCACCCCCCTTGCGTGACGTAATATTTGAATGGCCCCTAAAGGCAAGAACATCAAACCTGAAATCTAGCTTTTACCCTCACTGCCTTTCTGAATGGAACAAGCTCGATCCAAGCATTACGTCATCTTTTACGTTAAGTAATTTTAAGACAAAATTGCTTAAACTTATCCGTCCTCCTCCTAACCCGGTTTATAGAATCTATGACCCGATCGGATTGGCCATTCTTTCATAACTACCAGTAGGACTTGGCAAATTAAAGTCTCATAAACTTAGGCATAATTTCAGAGCAACTATAAACCCGTTTGTGTCCTTCAAACGATGACATAGAAGATACGGAACGCTACCTGCTGCTTTGCCATGCATATATTGGGCTTAGATATGATTTCCTAACGAGCGTAGCTGCAATATTGCAACTTCATTGTATCTCTTTTCCTTCCTCTAGTGAAGAGTTAATAAAAGTTCTCTTATATGGTGATGAAAGACTCCCTATTGATCTTAACAAAAAGCTACTTGAAACAACCTTGAAGTTTATACATGCAATAAATCGCTTTTAAGAAGCATTTGCTACATCCCATCAAAGATATTTCCCTTTTCTTCATCAAAAACTAATTACATTAGTGGTTCTAGTTCGATTTTAATGTCTATTTAGTTGTTTAATTGGGAGCCATTCACTCTTTACGTTAACGCTAATTTCTTTGCTTTCTGACCATGTCTTTCCCTGATGTGTTACTCCGTTGGCTTGCCCCCCCCCCTATTTGGGTCTATGTGATGTAATATGTGAACGGCCCCTTATCTGTTCTAAAATTTCTTCATTACGAAGTAAATACGTAATCATTTTTAGCTGCGGTAAAGGACACCTTGTATAGTCAAGGGTAACATTGTTAAGAATCTTATAGAAAATAAGCAACCACCTACTCCAACGATGCAAATTTAAAGATTCCCAACCAAGTCCATCGTATAGTTTTTCACGGGAAGTTCCTTTCTATGCACCAGTTATTGTGAAAACAGCAGAATATTGAATTTGCTCAAATTTTTCCCATCCCAAGGTGTTTATGTTTGTCATCTTTTGCAACTGGAACGTTGTTAAATTTCAATACTGGATGATTAGTGGAATTTCTTTTTGTGGAATTTCTTTTTGTGAACATTATTTTGACGGCTTGCTGCATAGGATCAGGGTTGAAAGGCATACGCTATTGGTGTGCCCAGATTTTAATGATATTGAGATCGTGACTCATGCCCGCTGCAGCTTGGTTCGGATCATTGGCAGTCCTGAAGAGTGAAGTATCACCAGCAAAAAGCTTCATGTCGCACCTAATGTTAGCAGTTAAGTCATTGATGTACACAAGGAAAAATAAAGGGTCCAGGATAGAACCTTGTGGAACGCCAGCAGATATTGAACTCCATGCTGATGTCCTGCCATACAAGACTGTGCGCTGTTTTCTGTTATCAAGAAAACGTTCAAAGAGAACCAGGAAGTTTCCAGAAACACCTCAGCTACGTAGTTTCCACATACGGCCTTCGTGCCAAACGTGATCAAAAGCTTTTGAGATATCAAGATGAACTGTCCGAACATCCATTGGTGGAATACAGTCGAAGGAAGAGAAAACCATATAGACAATCGATAACAGTTGGCTAATTGTAGAGTCATTTGGACGGAAGCCTGATTAGTTTGGGTTAAGAAATTTGTTCACACTGAAGTGCTTATACAGATGATCATAAATTAATTTTTCAAATATTTTTCAAATACGGGAAGATGGGACATTGGACGGTAATTTTGCTTGAGGTATTTACTATCTTTCTTGTGGACCGGAACAACAGTAGCTTGTTTCCAAATCTGTGGGAAAACCCCTTTTGCAATGCAGTTTTCATAAATTATCTTAGGGGAATAATCAATGCCTGGTTGCATATCTTGATCATTCTTATCGAAATATCATCCCACCCACGTGCTTTGTTTGAATTTAATGAACGAATGACATCTTGAATCTTCTCATCTGCAATTTATAAACCAGTCAAAACAGGAACATACAAAGGAGTAGCATTAAGGATTTCAATGCCAGTGTCGAGAGTTGGGCATTGCAGTACGAAATAGTCGTTAAGATTTGCGCTTTGCTTTCAAAGTCTAAAACAAGCTTGCCATTTTGTAAAAGAGATGGAATTAAAGGGATCTTGGTTTTGTTGAGCGCTCTATTTATCGATGACTAATACATTTTATGGCCATTATCTGGTCTGGAAAGCATCTGGCTATGTTTGAAAGTACCTTTGTTTTGCCTCCTCTACAAATCTGGGGCCTTAAAGTGTCATTCGCTGGATCATTTCTGATCTCTCTTGTGAATACCCACTTTTACTAAAGGACTGGTACGCTCGATTCCTTTTCCGAAGAAATCTTTTAATTGTTTTGGTTATCCAAGGGGCTTGCTGAGGCTTTATTTTAACAACTTTATTAGGAATGAAATTGCTGAAGAATTTAATAATATTTGGCTTGTTGACTTGTTCATTCGGACAGTTGATCTCTGCAACCAATTTATCCCAGTTGTACATTTCAATGCTCTTTCTAATAGCAGTTAAATTCGCTCGATTAAAGAACCATATTCTACGATTATGTGATGGATGGGGAAGATTATCCATAGCCAGCTTATTATATATCAATAGGTGATCACACTGTTCATGCAATGAAGGGTGGATACCGGTTTCAAGGATAATATTGGGTTGGTCAGTAAATACTAGATCAATATATGTTCTTGAGGAGCCCATAAACTGAGTTGGTTCAGTTTTCATTTGACAGAGGCCTAGATCAGTCCTTAATGCTTCAAGAGATACTCCTTCCTCATTATCAATGTCATCTTCCCACAAATTTGCGGAGCGCCAGTTTAAGTCACCTGTTATAATCATACAGTACGGACTCTCATCAGCTATCTTTGATACTAGACCCTCAAATATATTAGTGAAATCTTGGAACTGAGAGCATAGCGCTCAAATCTTGATTGGTTAATACATTTGCTCACAGCCAAATTCTCCTTGATGTCTCAGCCAATAGAAGGCTGCGATTTCATCAACAAACGGCTTTCGATGCTAAATTTAGGCCAATTTCACATGTTTTGGAGCGTTTTTACCACCCATAGCCGTTTGTTGATGAAATCGCAGCCTTCTATTGGCTGAGACGTCAAGGAGAATTTGGTTGTGAGCAAATGTATTAACCAATCAAGATTTGAGCGCTATGCTGGAACTGAGTATGATTTTGATTTGGGTTTTGCATAGAACAAAAAAAGCATTTCTTCCTATTCATAAAAATGAGGAAGTGACAATTCATAAAAAAATCTGCAAAAAATTATGCTTAAGGTGTACAGATGTATGGCCTCTGGGGACCCTTCCTTTCTGTGGGAGTTCTTCAATAGAAAAGTGCTTCCATATGGGTTAAGAATAAACAATCTCCTCCAACTTCCAAATACGAGGGCAAAAAGTATGGAAACGAGTCACTTTCATTTAGGGGGAGCATAATTTGGAATCAACTTCCAGATCAATATAAAACTGCAAAAACTGATAATGAATTCAAAATGAAATTAAAATTTGGAAGGGATTTGAATGTACTTGCCTCATATATAGTTTTCATTTTATACTGATCATTTTAGTTGTCTTAGAAATTGCAACTAGTGTAGAGTTGGCCTTTATTAGCTTTAGGTATTATTCCAGCCTACTAAAAATAAATTGTATTATTACAATAATTATTATTGTAGTGCTTCTTTATCATCGCGTTGTGGCTACATCCAGTATGCACACTACAATATTGTTATATTTGTGGGGTCTTTCGGTAATGAGATAGAAATAACAATGATTAACAACAAAAAGTTCGCGAATCTTCTTCAATTGATGACTTAAACTATGTCTCAACTTACGAATCCCTACTGGGACAACAGAAACATCAACGTACAGAACAGCAACTTACACTCAAGCTCACGACAATGTAAACTCACGGACGGCTTACGCTATTAACTTCTACTTGCGACTGCTACTGACGACTGAACTACACAATACGGCGGTGGCATTTTATGGCAGACACATGACACAGCAAAAAGAAAGGGTTATTACATAAGGGCGATTACACCATAAGATGGCACCTGATGGGTAATGGCATGGAAACAGATTACTCACAAACAATGGCTGGACGGATAAAAATAACAACTACAATCTCTGCCAAAAGTAGTTGGAACGCCCATACAGTTTTGAGGGTTTTCTATCCCCGTCCTATTTCCTTGTCATTACTGAGAGTGTAAACCCCCTCCCCCCATCATACAATGTTGAATCAGTAGCCAGGGCCCTTAGCTACTTGGACAGGCATCACTTCTCCCAAACGTGCTACTCATATGCCCTTCAAACAACATTGTTTTACGGGGGAGGGGATTTTGTAGTTCGTCTATAGCATAAATCACAGGAAGTGTTCCAAGACTTTTGGCAGACATTGTACCTCATAGACACGGAACAGTAAACCTATTGTGTAACATAGCTCCCCCTTTCCAGACAAGCCTCCTGGCTTGAATTAGCCAAAAGGGAGCAACACAAAAGGAGAAACAAAAATAAAACATACAACAGATAGAACAAATTACAACGCAGAAAACATATAATTGTTACGTTACACCATAAAGGAGTCCCGATACAATCTGTTTTTCTCGACTTGAACGTTCAGGATGCAAATATCCCTTCTGCCATCTTTTATCACACACTTCCATGATCGATACTGTCTTCATCTCCGGAATATTGGGCCTCTCCATTGTCAGGCATTGAGTGCTCACCTGAGGGGACCTTTCAATTGCGCCTGTTTCAACTCGCAGGTCCTCCGCTCGAAAGGATGTTGTGTTTGACAGCTCCAGATCACACTTTACTCCCTTGACCTCATTCAACAGTCTTTTAACATCCCTTCCTAGTGACTCGACATCTACGGAAGCACTTGGAGACGATTGTTCTACTGTGGGCTGGTCAAATGATGCATGGGGACAGGCATACTTCCTGTCCCAGCATTACTTTGCGACGTGGCCGACCTTTAGGCAACAATAGCAAATTGGTCGGCCATCTCCACAGCGATAAATGTTCGTACGTCCTAGAAAACAATTTCCTGCTTTTTTCTCAGCAACTCGCACCCTCTCAGCCATAGCTGCAACGATGTCAATTATAATGCTCTTAACATCTTGTATTGAAATCATTCCTTCTGAAGGGGAGTTCGTCGCAACGGGGCACCAATGTTATATTTGTGGGGTCTTTCGGTAAAGAAATAGAAATAACAATGATTAACAGCAAAAAGTTCGCGAATCTTCTTCAATTGATGACTTTAACTATGTCTCAACTTACGAATCCCTACTGGGACAACAGAAACATCAACGTACAAAACAGCAACTTACATTCAAGCTCACGACAATGTAAACTCACGGACGGCTCACTGCCCTCTCACTATTTTCAGAAAGTGGCATGTTTCACTATTTTTTACTGAGCGTATCTCCGAACTTAAGCCTGGCTTCCATATGATCGTTGAGGATTGCTGTGAATCGTTGATGATCACTGAAGTGTTGTAGCGATTGTCAACAACTATATGGTATCAGCGCTTAACATGCCCAGCGATTCTCAGCGATCTTGAAAGATCCGATCGCTGAGGATTGCTGGAATAGATGTGAA
Organism: Cassiopea xamachana; assembly: GCA_900291935.2. NCBI lineage: Eukaryota > Metazoa > Cnidaria > Scyphozoa > Rhizostomeae > Cassiopeidae > Cassiopea > Cassiopea xamachana. Next base: position 9,626,048 of record OLMO02000277.1, read on the forward strand.
CCATATGCCAGTGCCACCAGAATAAGGTAATTTGGAATGGCTTTCAACTTTCATAGAGCATCGGAAAACAATTGACAATTTTGCCCAATAGGCTGAGTAGTGCCATTTCCAAATACCTGAAATATCCCCAGTCAGAGCCTCATTGATGAACAATGTGAACAAGTGTATGATGAGGAATCCCCACTTGAACTTCATCAAGCAAATAGTAATGATATTGATGATGATATCTGCATTGAAGAAAGTGCTAAAGAAAGCCTACCTGATGCTATAAAAGCCTGTAAAAGGAAAGGTAATGAGGCTTTGTCAGATGATGAGAGTGCTACACCTGCAAAATATGTGCCACACCTAAGTCGAAAAGTTCATGAGCGAAGTTTAGAGGCTCATAAATAAAAGCTCGTAATGCGTGCTAAAAGCAGCTAGAGAACATAGCGATCCTCAGCAACCCGCAACGATCACAAAAGATCCTCAGCGATCATCAACGATTCTCAGTGATCCTCAATGATCATATGAAAACCCGACTTTAGCGACCAGGACCCCCACTTTGGAAGTAGTGTCGACGCCCCTGTTAAAGACATTAACAGTGGTAGTACCAAGGGGGGACTTGGGGATTTGTTCCCCCCCCCCCCCCCACACTTCTCGCCAACTTCAAGTTTCTAATTCGTCCAAATTCGATGAGAAAATTTTAGAGTTGGGGTGAAGGACCTCTAGTAAGATTTTGAAATGGGTGTGGCAACTAAATTACGTCATTATATTAGGGCGTAGCTCTCAAAAATCCCCCTCCTCCCAGTCTGTGATGGCTGGCCGCCCCTGGACATTAAAACTGCCGTTCCTGCACTTAAAATGATAATGCTGTTTTATAGTAACATGCTGCTTTCTACTCAGAGATTTCATACATTTTTGTTGCAGAAGTAGGGCATCCTATCCTCAAATTATCCAACAACAGAATACCAACTTCAATAACAAACACTAACTATCTGAATACAGAGACTAGGTACTTCAAATGCTTGCTGTCTGTTTGGTACAATGGCGCACTAGTCTGAAGGCCCAGGGGACGTCCCCCCCTGAAATGGCTTCTAGGGAGCACCAAAGCAACATCAAATTTTATGGGGTGCTAATTACGTAATTGGAGACTCCGAAAAGGAGTTATCTTTTGCGTGTTATTCTCCTATAATTTTAACAAAGAAAGAAGTAATATATAATGGAGGGTAAGACACGAAATAATAATATATAAAACTACGAGAGTAATGATAATTCGCCTAATGGAAATTCACCTAATGAAATGCAGTATCAAAGATAAGAGATATTGTATATTGAAGCAACGGAGTGAAGAGAAAACAGGTACGATGCATCAGCTTTAGCCTGTAATCAGGGTGTTGCCACGGATGGACTGGGGCGCGTATACCACTTCACTTCTCAGAGGGGCGTTTTCTTAAACTTTTCGTGGATAAGCCCCCAGACCCATTTTCTCCTTTTATGATACCCTCATTGCTACTATCATTGTGCATACTACAGTCTAAAGTATGAAAAATAGCATTCAGATGTTTTGATGCCTTTAGAAGTTGATAGTTTCGGGTAAAATGGGACTGCTTTGCAATGGGCCTGATGAGGAGTCTAGGTAACTTAGATTATCAACGCTGCAAAATCGTGCTACAAAAATAGCAGCAAGTACCGTTATAATGCTTCTGCCTTGATTGCATTAATAGAATACAGAAGCATCATAACGACCAATTGCTAGTATTTTAGCGATTCTGCAGAATAAATGGGAAGACAACCTCCATGGTATACAAACCCATAAATTTTCTTGCTCCAAGTTACCTCTCCAAATTATTTACTGTCACTCTGCGAAATTACGATACTGATTTATACGTCTCTTTTATGGATGCAAAAAGTGGTCAAAAATTACTTTCTTTGTAGGTGCACATTGGTAGAACGATTTGGCATGTTTCTGAATAAATGCCCCCCTTTCTCTTTTACATGAACCGTTAAAACGGTTTTCCAGGAGATTCTCAGTACTTTAAGTGAAAGTTCTCGGTGATTCTCAGTGATCCTCAACGATCATATGGAAACCAGACTTTAGCGACCAGGACCCCACTTTGGAAGTCGTGTCGGTTTTCCAGAAAATTCTCAGTACTTTAAGTGGAAGTTTATAACTATGTGCAGATCTTGTCACAGCCCCTGATAAGCAATCTACTAAGATTGAAGGAGCTACCTCAAAGAGGGTTTTCGAATGAGAATAAGCCAATATCAGGCTGCGAGAAATGCTAAAATGATTTTTCGAGAAAAGATTTCATAGTCTTCAGAAGTGGTGCAAACATGCTTCGATGAAAACCACAGGCCTCTATAACTCCCCCTGCACCACTCATGCAGAACACGTATAGATATACAATTAAGTCTGATTCGATTTCTAGGGGCGCAATTTTTGTTAGTCATGAAAGTGCCTGAAAATAAACTCCCAATACGCCACTGGCTTGATATGCCAAATAAAGTGGAAATGGGAGGGTATCATGAAAGCAGGAGGTCAATGAAAGCTTTTGAGTCAAGACAGGAATTGCTTTAACGATTGATGCAAAGCTGATACAAACATTACATTACTTATATTTGAGAAATCCTTAAAAAATGAAGAAGCAATTAATTGTAGTGATTGTGGTTATGTAATTCATGTGCTTATAATCTCTTTTAGGCTGATCTCTTGATTTATAATAGCCATAATCAATTCAACTTTCCACTTAGCAGTCGCTGATCAATTTAGATTCCAATAGTTAATAATTGGCTTTTAATTTGATCCAATGATAAGCCAACTTATATTGAAATAATCATAGCCTTCTTTTCATCTACTTGTATTACTTATTCATCCGCAAATTATCCTACATTGTTAGGTAGAAAACAGATGCGTTACTCTTCACTTACATCCTCTAAAATTCTCCTTTCCAATGTTTTCATTCAAAGTCTAAAACAGGGTTGCCCCGTATTTCTTCAAGCAGGGCTATTTTCAAGCTCGGATTGTGGGAGGAGGGCCAATTTCAGACGTATACACACTTATTCTTCATTATGAATACTTTATTCTTCATTATGAATACTTCATTCTTCGCTGAGCCTCAATACTCTTAAATTTTTTAGGTTTTGAGCCTTAGATTATTCTTAAATTATTCATAAACATCGAAGATGTAACTATGCCTGAAAATCGAAGGATTATATTCCCATCTTTATTGATGTCTTACTTTACCATAAAGCACAATGAAATAGGAGCAGAATAACAAATATTGTATCGATGGTGAAAAAGTTGATCTACAAACAGTACTATAACTCTTACGCACAAAATTTCAGCGATTCTGAGCCTGAATATCCTTATAAACTTTATTCTTATAACAGAAGTGTGTATCATAGATGGAGGGCCGCTGTTACACACCTAAGTTGCAATATCAATACTGTTGTCTGTCAGCATTGGCATTAGCTCGTGCCAAAGCGGAAAACCTGCAGCTTGCCACAAGCATTTCGAAACTGGGGTTTTAATTTACTTTGCGTCAGGAAGGTAAACCTAAAGATATGTGTATTCTGTCGGTTTACGAGTATTTGCTCCAATTGCATGCAGATAACATCCCTCGAATTTTATCACAAAACTCCATACTTCAATGCTTTTCCTATCTTCTTACTCTTTCGTTGGAGCCTCCAAATTTACAATTGTTTGCTCTATGTGTAGGAAGAGCACATTTGGCCTCCTCAAAAGTGAGCTGAACTCAACAGATTCCATTGCTTGCGCACGCTTTATAAATCCGTCTATTTTTAGAACAATAGTAAATTGAACTCATACCAAATATGGCAAATCAAGTATCTGAGCGCAAGCTCACTAGACATTATAATGCAATTCAATGCAATCGCAGATAAGGGCTGGATTCCTCAAACAGAATTAAGTTTTACTGGAGAAGCTAGAACAACCAACCCGTCCGCTTTTAAGAAATTATCACAACACTCTAAAAAAAACCGTGTCCAGTGCACGGCTGTGATGGAAACAATCTTTAAAAGATCTCAGCAAGAGGGAAAAAGCCAGAGATAAAATGTGGTGAATGCGATTAATATTTAATGAAAGTGGATGCTAAAACACTCAATTTTACTAGGCTTTTGTTTTGAGGACAGAGCGGCTTATAAGAAAATCTTGGTAGTTTCTTTTGATATTTCTAAGATGTTATTCAATGTTCCAACACAATGTACAGCATCATTCTGATCACGGTATTGTTTTCAGGCCTGATTTATGCATGACGCATACCAGATGTCCTTCCATTGAGCATATCCGTGTAATCCAGGGGGCTAACTCCGTTAAGCATAATATAGTTTTGCCATCCAGCATTCGCTTTATGAAGTTCTCAGCAGCTAGATGATTACAAAGAATCAACAATTGTAAAGGGCATCGCAAAGAAGAAGCTCAACAGGAGACTCCCCGGTCAGTTGGTATAAAATAGCAGCCTTAAGTGGTACATGGCACCATACCTCATTTAAAGTATTTTGTGCCTGGTAGTGCAGATCCGAGGAAACCTGTGCTTGTACAAAATAAGGCATAAGGTCCGATACAGATTTTGATTAAAGTGCCTGCAGAATTTGAAGTTTAGTATTTTTTCCAGTCAGTGGAGCTTACAATCTCGCGCAGATTGTTGAGCTCTGCATGGCATAATTGAAATATTGATATTGAGTGCGATCTTCAACACTTGGAAAAGATTGAGTCATTCCTTTAGCAATACCTCTTTCACCTCGAAAATCTTTCATCTGGCTATAATGCCGGGCTAGAATTTCTCAGTGAGGGCAAAGCAATTACTAGTAGCTCAACCTTCGTTTACGTAGTTCAGAAAAAGGACTTTGAGTGGTTGAAATTCAATACTTCATACGTGAACCTCTGTCACCAACAATTAGCACAACATTACAGGGGTGAACCGGGAAGAAAAAGAACCCAGGAAAACTTAATGAATTGATTCATACAAAAATAAAAAGGGCCGATTTTCAAGCATATCCTGAGAGACCCACCGGGACTTCTCCCTCACCAACAATAGAACTGAATTGAAAACGTTGAAAAAGAGCTAAAGTAGAAGTTCCAATCAGTAAATAAACAGGTTGAGAAGCCCGTAAAGCACAGTTATGGAACAGACTTGGTTTCACATGCAAACCTTGGAGTTGTGAAACTTTGCTAGCATTTTGCAGAAATTAAACTGTTACGAAAAGGTCTGTAAACCATATTTCAAGCATTTAGTACAAGTGAGTCATATGAGAGACCTTTGTCTCAAGCATGAATCTCTGTCACCTTATTTTTCCTATTTGCAAGAGATAAAGACCCTTTTCTTTGATTCTCCACCCATCAGTATCGCTTACCTTGTACCCAAATCTGTTGTCGAGACAAGAGCAGCTGTTTGTGGTCTGTTAATTAACAAGTCCAGATAAGGCAGATGAACTGAACGCAAAATTGTTTAAAATTGATTTGATAGTTCTAATTGAAAGTAAACAGTCATGTCTCAATTTGAAACCAGCAACCAAGTGAAAAGAGTCTCCCATTAGTTGATATTCTAAAGTAATTAATTGAAAAGTGTAGTGATACGTTTTAGAAAACTGCTTTGAAAATTTTGTAGGTATCACAGAATGCAGCTGTGTGGAAAGATAGCATAGAACATGGTATTGAAATAATTGTGCTGGGAAACCTGATAATGAGTTCACAAAGCTCACAATAAATGTTGACGTTAAATAAATACGATTGTTTTAAGTGATTATAGTTTACATAAATGCTAGGACGTCACCCCCTGGATTCAATCATGTTTTCAAGGAGAGTCAACGCCTAACGGCACATTTGTGCTAGATTCTCAATCTACAGACTCCTAATTTCCAACGGGAAAACTGACTGCCAATTTAAACAGCAATTTGTGATGTTCTAATCCACGACACGACTATGAGGGACATTCTGAAAAAACTGAGGTATGATTTTTGCAAAGTTTTGCCTTTTGATCGTCAACATAGGGCTTTATCAAATCAAGTCATCTACATATTTTGAAATCAAACTCTCTTACAATGGCCAGCATTAGGCTTGTTACTTTGTCTAGTTAGCTCTTGGGCTAGCTGTTAGCTCAGTTCAACCAAAGCTAGCCAAAACGTGCCATGCTGAACAAGCTTAAAACACTTCCATTATATGTGATGTTTCAAGGAAGAAAATCATTAGTGCGGTTTGGCTAGACAATATAACTACCCATATTTTTCTTTTCTGAGTGAGAATTTCAAAACAATCGAAAGATATTGAACCATGGAAGAAGGAATAGTAATGATTATTTCTGAAGAATTTAGCAATTGTCTCGCTACTGAGCATTGCAGTGAGGCGCACTTTAGAACAAAGAGCATACACAATGAAGGCAATAATTTATGCGAGCATTACCAGAAAAGAACTAGGTGCAGCATTACATGAGTGTAGGAAGCAGAATGATAATCAAAAGGGTATAGCCATTCAATTTTTGAATAGACAGTGCCAGCTAAAGGTTTTACTTGCAGAACTTGTAATGATATCAGTCTCACTGTCATAAACAGTGCTGAAAGATGTTTTGTCAATCGAGATTGTCTGTGCTTTGATAAAAGAAAGATGTTATGCACCTGGCCTCTCAGAGTAACTCTTTTGTTAGGTGACCTGTTTGAATCAGAGCAAGTATTTGCAGCACGTAACATATACGGCATGAATTATATATTAAAAGTTATGCACACAAAATATAATTGCTATGACGAAGGCTAAGCTGCCATGGGTCCTAGTTGTTCAATCAAGCTTGATTTTGTGGAAATGGCATTGAGTTGATATTGAGATTGGTCATCATAGTTTCATTAATTGTAACATTAATGGGGAAGCTAGCATCTACACGGCAATGAATTTAGTAAATAAAAATTTTTCTAGCACTAAATCAACAGTAGTTTATAGCAGCATATTATGCATGTTTTTCCAAGCAACATGTATGTTAAGGTAGAAATCAAGTCAAGCTTATTTCAGAACGCTGAAGCTCCATCACAAGAAAGGGTGTGGCAGTATAGGTGGTAGCACTAGATGCTATCTCTCTAGATAAGGCCAACTACTTGCTCTGGTATTCAGATTTTCAAATAACACGATAAATGCAGCTGACAGACATCTAAGAAAGAGAAAGCTCATAAAATGAATATTAGAAAAAATGGAGAGGAAGTGATTTTGAATTAAATAAGATTTAAACGCCAATTCTCACCATCTTCATTAGCCATAACACATTATAGCTGAAGTGTTCATGATAACCATTTTAGGTGTGGAGGAGGTTCAGCGGCGGCAAAGACCAGCGAGAACAGTGAAGAACCAAAAGATGGCAAAGTAGAATGTAGCCACGATGAGAGTCAAAATAACGAGGTAGGCAGAGAAGAAGAGACTGAAAAGCTGCTTGTGGAGAACGGTGAGACCAGCAAGGAATGTATTGAGGATAAGAAAGAGGAGGCTCAACAAAAGAATGAAAAAGAACCTGCCTCAGAAAAAGCAACGGAAGACGAGGAAGGAAAGGAAAATGGTACAACAGAAAATGATGGTGAAATTAAGACTGTAGAATCCAGCATTGAAAATAATATTGAAAGCATCGAAAATGCGGAAGCAACTGAAGGTGGAGAGGAAGGAGACAGTCTGATCAAAAAAGAAGAGAATCAGGAGAAAGGAAAAGATGGCAAGAGAAATAAGAAGAAAGAAGGTAGTGGTTGGATGTGCGGACTTGGAAAGAAATCAAGTAAGGAAAAAAATGAAAAGAAAAAGAAGGAGGATAAAAAAGGAAAGAAGAACAAATCAAGCAAAGTGGAGGAAGTTGAAGAAGAAGGCCTTCCAGAAAATGAGAAGAAATTGATTGACGGAGAAGAAGTTCAAAATGAAGAGGCTGACAAGAGTGAAGAAAAAGAAGTTGCTGTGAATGAAGAAGAAAAGAATGAATGCGTTGAAGAAACAAAGGAGAATGGCGAGAAAAGTGAAGAGGTTGTTGTTTTCGTTACGGAGAGTGAAGCTGTAGTTGAAGAAACACATCACATCGAGGTTACTAATGAAAGCAATGAGTGCTCAGTTGAAGGTGAGGGCCTTACAAAAGGAATCCTGGGCCAGGAGGCCTCGTTTCAGATACATGCATTGGCTGGTGATGTTTGTAGCTTCACATGTAAGATTCAAGATTCAAATGGAAACGAGGTCGTGGTAGGAATTGAACAGATCGAGGAGAATATCCACAAAGCAACGTATCAGCCAAGTACAGCAGGCGTACATACAATCGAAGCTCTTTGGAAAGATCAGCCCGTGTGTGGAAGCCCATTTCAAGCAATCGTTGCAGAAAGTGAGGAAATTTAATCGACACAAAAGGTGAATATAAAGAAATGAAAGAGATTGGTAGTAAAAATAGACTATAGGGAATATTACAACCAATCACATTACTTTCGGTAAACTTTAAATCTAAAATTCTAGTAGACTTGTTGCTAGTCACGACAGGATTTTAAGGATTAGAAAATACTTCCTAATCGAGCAATATTATTAAATGACTTCTTGTATGCATTGCTCTGAGGTAGTCTCGCTGTAAACATAGCTGGTATTATATGGTATAATTTATGCAAAGTGAAAGTAAAACCAGATAGTAGCAAATGTCTGACTGGCAATATCAAGAATGTGCTTTTTCACTCTTTCCTCTTGGGTGCTACATTTAAGTTAGGTAAGAAGTCATACACCCGTTATGTCACGCCAATTTTGCCGTTTTCCAGACCCTCTCTTCTTCTCTATAACGCTCCGTTACACAAGACTTGACCCACTCCAGCAGCTATGTAACAAAATTGTGCTATTCCCCCTTTCTGTCCATGTTCAATCAAATAAATGAGTGAAGTACACCTTCAGCCTGTTGTTAGATGAAATAGCGGTATATTGGGTACAGGTAGTCTCACCAACCTCCCTCAAAAATACATATGGAAAATGAAGGATCAGGCATTGTTGTGATAAAAACATGCAAGTGTTAGCATAAAAACTCTCGTGAATGCATTTGCCAGATGGAGAGCATGCTCCAATTACAAAAGCATTTGTTCATTGGAGAAAATGGCTGAACTGAAAACTCTTTAGCGTAACGGTACTATGTAAACACCCTCTAGTTTTCCGTAACGCTTCGTAACAAATCAAGCGACAACCTTCCCCCCTAGACGTGTTACATAATGGGTGAATGATCCTTCCGACTTTCTGGCCTGTTTAATTTCAAACTATTTTCAAGAAGGAGCTTGAAGAAGTAAATAATGACTGCAAAAAGTTGCTCTTCTGGATAACTCATTTTATCCTCAGACTCTTTAATCTACTTTTAGGCTTTTGGACATGAGTAAGTACTTAATGCTTTGCTTATTACTTTTTCAAACTATCGCAAATGTACCGTAATTACTCGAATAGGCACCGCGTAGTTTTCCTCGTGCTTTAAAATGCGGCGCTTGCTAAAGGGTGGCGTTTATTTTCAAAGAAAGGAAACAAAGTAATTTCCGATAACGCAATATACCCTCTCAATGATCCAGTACCAAACAAAAAGAAAACCCAGAACAGTTACTTTGAACTGGAACACAATGTAAATTTCAATGTAAATGAGTCTTTCCGAAGCTTATGAAATGATAAAGTAGGAACTTGTAGGCTTATTTGTTCCATTTTTATGCTTTGCGCGTCATATTAAAAGTAGTCAACACCATTGAAACAGTGATAGTCTTAGGCTGAGTTTTGTTGCGGCGCTTATTCGAGGGCGGCGTTTATTTCAAGATCCAGCCAAAGAGTGAGGTGCTTATTTGAGGGCAGTGTCTATTTAATCAGGCACGCCCGAGCCGGGGGATTGGGGGCTGCAGCCTCCCACTTTTTGCTAGTGTATGACGTCATACAATAAATAGTCTGTCCAATCTAAGATAAGATGTACTTTGATGCTAAAAAAGATGGGCTTTCTTGCTATCTGAAGTTGCCTCAATTTCATGGAAGACGTTTGGTAGAACTGACGACAACTTGCAGTACGTTCTTTCATGTTTTCATGAGCATAGAAAAATCATTGGTAGTACAAAAAATACAAAAAGTATAAACTATTATGTTAGTTACTGGTTAAGGTTTAAAGAAACATCTTGTTTTACACCAGCTTCACTAAGAACTGACTTTGGAAGAGTCTGTTTCGAGTCCAGTTTTTCTGTATTGGCCTCCTGGCAGACTTGGCATGTTAATAATTTTTCAACTGAGCCAAGAACTCGGGATACTGTAGGGAACACTGAAAGTCTATCTTCAAGGAGCACAAATATAATGAAATATATGCAAATTACAAGATTTAGTAGTCCAATGACGAATGATTTCATCTGCAATATATGGTAATTATCCCTGTTATCTAAAGCTGTGTATGAAATCAGAATAGCGACGAGTGAGAGTAGGTCGAGAAAGTTGCCTGTCATTGTTGAACAAAGTCGATCAAACCATTTCTTTTCAATGACATCAAGATTTTCAGGCTCTCTAGGGAAATACGGTTCATATGGGTTTACTTCGACAACCAGCAGAATATTTACTGCAATCAACGTGATAATCAAAGGCCTTTGAAGTCCCCAGTCAATAGGAATAAATGACAATATAACAGAGAGTAACATCCAGCGGACAGTCAGAAAAATGATAAATGCGACGTTTGGTAGAGAATGCGTTGGTACACCCCCAGGCAGTAAAAGTTCTCCCAACTCAGCATTCATCGGGTCTGGAAAAACTTCTCTCCAATACCAGTAGTGCAAGGTAAAGGGAATGCCGAGAAAATACACAACCAATCCGCATATACCGAAGACTTGAATAAACGATGTGAAAACGCATTGCTTCCAAGGCTGTGAGGACATGTAATGTAACTTTGTTACCGGATCTTGCTTGCAACTCAACGTTCCAAGGCTCATGTTGCCTAATGGGAATTGCAGAACGGACAATAAAAGCCAATACGAAAGAAAGGCTTTTTTCCATACCGGCTTCTTCTGTACAGTTCCGGTAACAATTATGTAGAAAAGTATTAGACCTCCAAGAAAGAGTGGAAATGTAAAAATCAATACAAAAGCGCCCTCCCAGCCAAGCTGTTTGCCAGTAAATACATTAGGAAGACAAGCTAGTCCAGGAACTGGAGCATACATAATTTCAAATAAACTTAGCAAATACGAAAGGAACGACGGCCACACGAAGTGGCCTTGTAGAAGAGCTTGTGTTGTCTGGATGTAGAAGATAAAAATCATAGTTGCGTAGGGAGGCGATCGAAGCTGTTGCAGGTAGACAATCATGACAATGAACACCATAAACACGACTGTCGCCGTTGACGAAATTCCGAGCAGCACGAGCAGAAATGTGATTAGTATTTCAAGGACTTGCCCGTCGGCTATCGTGTGTATTATGTCCTGATTTGCACTTGCTTTGTGTTTACGCACAAAGTAGAAAGCTAGGACGAGAATCGAAGCTAGCAAAGCTATAACGACACATATAGTCTGCTTTAGACCCATGACACAGGGCGCACAGTGAAACGGGCTCTTTCGATAATATCCATCTTGACATTGCGAACACAAACGGCCAGTATGCCCTCCTACGCAGGGATCAGAACATTGGCCAAAACATTTACGTTCTTCACCAGGAATTGTCTTGTTCTCACACATCAGTCTACAAACAGATCCCTTACATGGCGTAAATCTAGAAATACTTGTGAAGCACTTGACTAAAATGCGAACATTACCTGGTGTGTCGGGCCAATAACCAGGTGGTACAACCATGGCAGAATTATTGGTTGAATTACCCCCTCCACCAATACATACTCCCTGTTGAAGACAAGGAGTGCATTTAGTCATGGCATCACCATAAAAGTGCTGCTTGCAAAAACAATCTTTGATTACTTTTCCGCCTGGTCTAGACGTTGCATTATCCGAGCATCTCTCTTGGGTTGGTCTAACTGAACCGAGAGGGCAGTAAAACCCTGAAATACATGACTGTGGAGCGTTTGCTGCCTCATCATTCGTTTCAGAATGTGCGGTGCCAGCTGGGCAGTATGCCCCTGCGGGGCACAAATGCGGTGGTGTGGCTGTTTTATCGAGAACATCTGCCATTGGGTTTGACGTTGATGTTCCTTCAAGACAGTAAAAGCCCTCAGGGCATGCACCACTGGGCTGTAGCATGCTGTAGTCACTGCAATAAAATCCGGCTGGACAAGGACTGCAACCCAAACCGACATGACCAGGTGTACACCGAGAGCAAAAATAGTTGCGAGGCAACACGGCATCAACTCCATACCCATTGATACAATCACCAATCAAATCGACTTTTTGTAAATATGTTACGAACGTTATACCGAATGGTTTTTGACTTTGTCCCATATGTATTGTTCCTATTCCGGCAATGAGGTCCGTGTGATCGAAACGATACAAAAGTCGAAAGGGACAGCTATCTGTTGCGTACATAAGAACAGTTTTCTCGAACGACAGTACGAGTCTCTGTGCGATTTCGTTATAATCGAATAGTGGGATGTTCGTGACAAAAAGGTCATCATATTTTGACAAAAGACTACCGAATTTGTGATCAATACTTAATAAACAAGCTGTTTTGTGAGTCTCAACAGATAAAACGTGAACGTGGTATGTCTGGTTGATAATATTTTTTAATGGAGTCTCCGCACAAAGCATAAATATTTGCCGTCCTAAATAATCATTGTAATTTGTAACAACCATACAATTGTTGATAACTATTTTCTCTTTTTCTTCCAAACTATAATCATCTTTTATCCTATAATGTATCAGTGTTGTTGATATATTTACATCATTGTGGCTTGCAACGAAGAACGTGTTGTCACTCGTAAAGTAAATTACCCATATTCGCGTTGATTCGGTCGCATCGAAGTCATCCCAAGACCAACTGCCTTTTATTTCTGCTTGGGCTAGTATTCCGCTCATATTGTACGACAAACGGGCCATACCAGATATTTTAAATACTTGCAACGTGAGATAGTTTGTCGATAGTTCTTGCACGACAAGGAGAAGCTCATTCTTTGGATCGATTCCAGCTTGGATAACGAAAACTTTATCGGAGATACTAACAATAGAATGCAAATCGGGGGAGCTGGATTTAGTTACTGTTATTGCTGAAGCCGAGAAAGCCCCATAAGGAGAACGATAATACGATAGGTATGCGAAAAATTCTCGGTTTGGGGAGAAGAATGCAAATGGATGCTCAAAGTTGTGATTGATGCCTGCAGATGAGAAACTGTCTGCAATGAAAAAACTGTATGTGTCTGCATATTCAAAATCACTGCTCAAAGAACTTTCTTTACTTCCATCACGATGAAATATTCTCCCTCCGTGCGAAAACAACCATATATCTTTGTTCTGATGATTAACGAGAAGGAACGATTCTGCCGGTGTTATGCTCGTTGCGAGCGATGGATACAGTAGGCGAGAAGCAATTAAAGCGGGCTGTAATTCAGAACGAACATTGAAGATAAATCCTCGTGGGTCGGCAGTTGAGGTTGGAACTATTTCAAAAAAGAAAATATCAGAAGAGGCAAAACCAAAACGATTAATCGCAACACCAAGTCTCCATGCCGACACTGTGAATGCTGAGATAGGATAAGCAGATTTTCTGTCGCTAATATCGAATATTCGAGGCTCTCCTAGGATCAAACAAGCAATTAGTGTCCCTTCAACAGAAATGCTGCATGGAAAGTAAACTGCAGGGTTCCGAGTTATCATATTGAACGTCATAACAATATCTTGGACTTGAAAACCACCACATTTATACATACGTAAAGATACTCGGCCTAGACAATAGATTGAGAAATAGCCGCGAAACGAATGCGCTTCTTGCGATGTTGGAACAAATTTATCGAGAACTATCAATCTCTCGCCATCCCTTACTGTATACATTTGACCACTTATGGTTTCGTTATTTGGCGTAAGAACACAGCTATCTGGGACAGCCTCAATTTCTCGACAGGATGAAAGTGGACAAAAGTAAAGGCAACTTTCGGAGAACATATACAGTGTGCTGAATGACGCTTGGACATCAGTAACTTTCACATCACTTTGAAGATCACCTATTACAAGATTACTTTCGAGAGAAATTTTTGAATGCGGCCAATTACTTGCATGTATGATTGAGTAGAAGGGAGAATTACGAAGCCAAACAACAACAGTCGCACTTCTGTTTCCAATACGATTAAGCCGTAACTCTCTTTTGCTGTCAAATGATGTAAATACCACTTCCCATTTGGTGTCTCCAACTGAGTTGCTGCAGCCGTCAAAGAGGTGAACCAAAAGTACTCGGTTTCGAGACTTGCACTGCAGTGAAATAATATACTTGAAATCGTCAACCAGAACAGCATTATGTACTGCCTTGCATTCGTCTTTTAAGTCATTGAAATCCAATTTGGTTACAACGCAATTATTTGGTCCGCTCTCTTCCGAAAAAGCTGCAGTTCCAATCAAATGTTCGCCACTGATACTCCATTGTATAATTGTAGTATTTGCCTTTGTTGTTGTTTCATAGGACATCGGAAAAGGCCCTAGGTTAGCAGGTTTGTATAAGTCATCTTCGTAGAGTTCTGGAAAATATATATTCGCTTGAACGATAAGCACCGCTTGAAGGACTAAGCATAGCTTAGTCAATGGTATATGCATTTTACCTTCATACTGTCCTCTGCGTATAGCAAATTGCCAGTTTGACAAAGACTTAACTACCAAACAAAAAACAATCACTGCAAACAAATCAAAACAGTTTTCGAATTCATAGTGCAACATTCAATATTTCAAAGTTTCATAAGAATAATTAAAACAGCCGGGCATGGATAGTCTTTTAATCTCTACCAGCTAGCATATGAAAAACATCTATCTCAAAGCAAGTCACGCCACCAGAAACATTTTTTAATGGGCCTAAGGTCATGAAGGCATCTGATCTTCGAGCGACCTGCAAAAGCCGCTGATCAAAGAGTCACGTGGTGGTTCCCATTCAAATCCTACTCAGATGCTACATTGTTGTAAAAAACATATCAAGGAGGAAGTAGAACAAGATGAAATTATGATGAAGAAATGGATCACTTTTTCAAAAGTAAACAAAATAACTTAGAGCCTGCTTCATCGGATTGCGCAAGTCTCGTCTGAGCACCCTTAATAAAATGAACTACCCACAAAAATGAAACAAAGTGGTCACATTAGTGGGTTTTGGGGTGAGATGTTGTCAAAAGAGTATCGATTGGTCCCTTTTTTAGAAAAATGTCTGTCCATGAAGATGATTTTCTTGCAAAGTTTAATGCAATGCAAACAGTTTTAAATTTCAGAAAAGCGAGATAGTCTCGAATCCATACAGCAATGTTTGACTCTCTTGACTAAGCTCCACACCTCCTCCCCAGAGGAAGAAAGTGAAAGATATATTGAAACATATTTTCAACTCCAATACGTCATTCTACAATAACTTCGTCAGTCCTGCTTCTCATCACTTATATGCAAGAATGACAACACCATTTTTCTCTTCCATTTGCTGTTGTTCATTGTGAATGATTCTTAAGTATGCAGCCAAGGCGCTTAATCAAGAAAATATGGTACACCTTAAGACAAGATTTGTGATTAGGTAGGAAACGTAACCCTAGCCTTCTAGCAGGCATTGGTTTGTCATTTAGCAATAAGTACATCAATGGAATAGGCACAGTGAGTTCTAATTTTGCAACAAAAAACAAAACACGAATGGAGGAAGGAGTTGAAAGTTCAGCTGGTCTCTTGAAAGCATATCCGTGTTTAAAGCAGTGTTCATTCATGATTGACGTTGCATTGAAGCAACACAAGGACAGCATCAAAGCATGTTGAACTCAACAAGAGCTAAAGCCAAATATAGCCTGCATGGCCTTCTGTGAGAAAGCAAAACTGTAGCTAAGCTTCCTTTTCAGCAAACCTACTATATGACAATACAGTATAAACCCGCATAAAAGAACTTGTCTTAAAAGAAATTTCAGGTTGAAATTTCACCTTTGAAACCCTTACGTAAGAACCCCAAAGAGGCTACAGTGGGGAATTGTTCTTATATGATGGTCTTCATGCTATTTAGTTTAAGAATTCAAGAATAGGAACTGTCATAGGCTGTTTGTGTACTGATTAATTATTTACTAGAATGCTTAAGGCTTTTTCAGAATTTTTCAGTCACACAAAATAGTACTAAGGGGTACACAGGACTATTTGAGAAAGGCTGGAATATAAGAGCCTTTTTAAGAGCTTTGCAGGCTGGAATAGAAAATCCCAACCAATTACTTAAGAATCCACCTGGCTGCTCATGAGAAGCCTAGGTCCTTTTATGCGGGTTTCTACTGTAGGAATGTGTTGCATGCAACAGTATCCAAAACAATATACACTGTCATGCATTTTAATAAAGACACTGTTTGGTTTCAGTTTTTCCTTCGAGAGTAATTCAAGTCACTAAATTCTTCTACTGTGTATGATGAGGAAAGTGCAGTAACTGGTGTTCAGAAGCAGCAGCTTCAATATATTTTCAAAGAATTTAGGGTCTTTATTCAAAACTCAAATCAGCAAAATCTCCCAGCTCTTGTTGAGCCTTGGTCTCTAAATAAAGAATTACATTGTAATATTTCAAAAAGAGTTTTTGTCTAGGGTACTTTACATTGCAATTTCAAATACCTAGACTCTGTGTCACACAGTTCCAAAAACCTAGGATATTTATATAGGAATTTTGAAAATGGCAAAGTACAACATAGTCTCCACTACGTTAGTGTATTCTAGCCACTAGTTAACACAAAGTCAACTAAATTAGTTTGTACTAGGTACTGCACAGCACAGCTCCAACTACGCTACTTCATTTCAGGCACTGATAAACACAGCTTCAACTAGATTAGTCTATCTAGGACACTGATTAGCATAGTTTTAGCTAAATTATATTATATAAAGCACTGTATAACACAGCTCCAACTACCTTATTGCAATAAATATTTGACATACAGTAAATAACGGGGCTTACATGGACGGGTCATTAATTAAGGCATTTTTTTCCAAAAATTGTAAATTTGGTGATATCACTTAACGTAATGTAACGAGAAAATGTATTTTGATTGACATTAATTAACATCACACAATAAGGACGTTAATTAATGTCATTTTTTCCATTATTTTGGCCAGAAAAATACTCTGGGAATGATTTTGCACTTCATGCAGCCTCTCATATGAGCAAATTTGTTAAAAATCTGAAGTAACGATCATGGGGATAGGATAACTTTAAATTTTGTAGGGCTGTAAACTTTTCACCCAAAAGATAAAAAAGTTCTGGAGAGCAGTTAAAAAAGTTGCCAGAATTTAAAACATCCATCTCCATTTGTGGAATTTGAATAAGCCTCTATGTATAACTTAACTTGCAAAAGATTGAGATGTTATATGCATGGTATAGAGGGCTATTAGCTTTTGTTTCTCTGTTGGTGATGAAAAATTGAAAATTTCATACATCCAACTTTGAGTCAAAATTTCAATATTTTCCATTTATAATTAAGTGGTTTTGATACTATTTTTGGATTCTTCACCCTAAGAAATAATCAGCTTGAAAATTGTAGCCAATTCCTGAATTGGATCAACAGTTATATGGAATGGGAAGGAGTATTAAATTTTGGTAGCGGCTCTGAGAAAAATGCCGAAAAGATTTTTAATTACAAGATTTATAGCGAGAGAAAAAATTTAAGAAAAAAGATTCATGGTTCTGGTTACTGAGGTTGGAGATATTTTTCAAATAGTGTACAAATTAACGACACAATTATTAAACATTTTCTAAAATTAACATCACAAAGACCAGCACTGTGCTCAAATTAATGGATTATTAATTAATGTAATCTAACCCAACTTACGTCAATTACTGCATGTCACACATTTAATGTAATAAGGTAAGTTACTTTATATAAGGCACTGCTTAATACAGCTTCAACTAAGTTCATCCATATAAGACATTAATTACAACAGCTTCAACAAAGTTAACTTACACATGACGCTGTTTAACACAGCTTCGACTAAGCTAGCGTAAGTAAGGAACTATTTCAGACAGCTTCAACTTCGGGTCTCTACAGCAATCAAGTACAACTTAGATTTATTATAATGAAGCATTTAATGAATAAACAGTAGTTAGGCAAAAAAACAAGAAGGAAATATGTGATATCTTCTTTTAAGTCAATCAAGTTTGCCTGAGATGTGCGACGAAATCCGCTTTCCACAGTTAAATTTCAAGCTGCAAATTACATACTTTGCAACTGGCGGGACAATTTTCTGACATCCATTTCGGATTACTTTCACATTCGTTCTTCAAGCTCCACGCTGCACAATCGGGGTGCTGATTTTGACAACCTAAAAGCCAAGTCAAAGATTGCTCTTAATCTTTATGGAAAGATGACTAAAGCTGAATTTCGTGAAGGACGTTTGTAGCTAATCAGGTTTCTGGCATCTGCAATAGATGAAATTTTTTTCATCTTCTAATATTAGTTCATAACTGGTCTTTTCTATTATAGACATACATAGACATATATGCATGCATGTATTGCCAATATAATTTAACTTTTGCAACTAATAGGTTGAGATTAGCTTTCAAATTAACGACATATTGTTTGGCTATTATTGCATGTATGTGCTGTTGAAATGACTGGCACAGTAGTTGCAAAAGTCTACACGTAACGCTTGCCCATTCCTCCCCCTAAATAATGGTGGTTTTAGGGAGAAGTACGTGCGGTAATGGATAAATTTCATATGCACAATGAAGCCAAGTTTCTCATCAGCATAACAACATTTTATCAAGAGGGGAGGGGGTGTGTGCACGGCGCAGTTGCGTAAATACTGAAAGTATTAAATTTTTTCATAAATTTCCGCAAGTGTCCCAGGGACTTTTGGCGACTATTCTAGATAGCATACCAACATTTAAAGGCAGGAAAGTTGATTATTTCCAGCAATCGAAGGTTCTACGTTCTTCTAATTGTTTAATTCTCTAAAATACGCTTCTCTCAAGGACAGTGTACAAGTTTTTTTATAAGAGAATCACCATCTTGCCCGAGCTTAAATTTTCTTAACTTTTCATGAAATTGAGCCTACAATTTTCTTAAAATTTTCTTAGCTTTTACTGAAATAATTAACAAGTGGTATAGCACTGGTGAGCTGTCTAAAGATGTTTTATCAACACTATTTACAACATTACCAAAAGTATCTGGAATTCAAGAATGTAATGAATACCGAACCATTAGTCTAATTTTGCATGCAACAGAAGTATTTTCACAAGTAATCAAATCAAGAAGTACTCCGTTGATTGAACGTAGATTGGGAATAACCAAGTAGGTCTCAGAAAAGGTATAGGTACTAGGGATGGCATATGCCAGCTTAGAATCATGGCAGAAAGATTGATTGAAAAGAAAAAGAAGCTTTTTGTATGCTACATTGACTATAGAAAGGCGTTCGACAAAGTAAAGCATTTGCTATTTTCAGCCTATTATCTTAGCATATGAGCCTAGAATGGGTTACCTTCTCTTTTTTAATATTTTATTCTAGAATTTGAATTCTAAAGATAACATTTTAAACGTAATAATGACGTAATATCGACTTTTGGGTAGCAAAAACACTTAACTTTGGAAATCGAGCCTCGTGAATTTCTTAAGATTTTCTTAAGACTTTAGTCATTTGAGCCTCATTTTCTTATAAAATTTTTTCTTGTAAAAAGACAAACAAAGTCTAAGGACGTAGGAACTGGGGCACAGGGGGCACGTGCCCCCACCTTTTCGCAAATTCGTATGTAAAGTGCCCCTTTTCAGCTTAGATAGTGCAATTTTTTGCTACTAAGCCCTTTGTGTTGATCCTCTTGACTACTATTTGAAATACAAAATACTACCTAGGAACTGAAACAAAACTCGCAGCTTTGCAGTGACTATTGTCAAAAGTCAAATGTCAAAAGTCAATATTTAAAGTCATGGAACTCACGCCTGCATGCTCTGCAGCAATTCTTCCACATCCATGTTTTGTTTTCTGTGCACTGTTTCCTTTCTGCCCAAAATCTACATTTCACATTCATATCAAGACAAGATCCTTTGTCTATAATTCAAAATGACATACACAGTTAAGGTATTTTACTGTCAAGCAAAAAGTATATGAAAAGGAATCGTTGCCTGTGAATAGATCAAGATCATAACCGAAGAAGTAAACCTCTCAGAGATAGGCAGATATTATTAAAAAATGGTAGTTCAAGTTGTGAAAGGATTGCTTCTCACCCATAGCATCGATCTTAGCTTCAAAGAGCAGATGTTTATACTCACAAAAAGTTAATCTAAACTAGGACTTTCCCAAAGTTTTCAGAAGTTGCAAATTAAACTTCAAGATCATATTCATGTTCGTATACAACCTAGCTTTTTCGCTAACCAGAGTAACAACAATATCATTCACTTACGTGATGTTAATAGCATCAAGTTGTAATGATCCCAATCCAAAACATGCTATGTTTGACTTAACAGTGAATTAAACAATAATCACAAAATATTGAAATCTCTTACCAAAGCATGCTTTACAGCAATGCTTTTTCATCCAAGCTTTATTTGTTTCGCATTCGCCCATCGCAGCCCAATCTGCACAACTTGGATTGTGGTCTTGACAGCCTAAATTTGTTAACAGCTACTCTTTAGCTGAACATTTTCATTGCGTCAGAAATAACAAGAATGATTTATCATCTATGCAGCGGAACAAGATGCATTACATCTTCACAGGATTTGCCTGTTGCTTTGAAGCCATACAAATCCTATTAAAACAAGTCAACTGCATACTTCTCCAGGAGAGATAGCTACACCATGAAAGCAAGGTGTTTGATATACCTTAGACAAGAGATTGAGCGACGCTACAAAGTGACCAATCATGTGCTCAAAACAGAAGTCTCTACCTCAATGGGTATCATTTACATGATCGACATTGGTGAAATCATACACAAGAATTTGGCAGTTGAAAAAATGATCCACATTAAAAATTCCCTACCTTGCTCATGTGGAGGACACTTATGCTGATCAAAATAGATGTCATCAATTGCAATATCAGACAGCTCACCGTTGCCTCTCTGAGCTTCGAAAACAAGCTGAAGTCGAAAAAACTCAAGTAACTGAAGACTATAAAATTTTCTAAAGCTGGAATGCATTTGTATGGGCTTTTCTTTCTAAACCTAACAGAGACATTTGTATCATAGCGTTGAAATTCTTAGAAAGCATTGACTTTACTACTTCATTTTTCACAGGGCTATTCCGTTCCATATGAAAATTTATACCGACCCAACCTCTATAGCCGTAAAAGCTCTGTTATGCCCCAAGGGGTTTACTTAATTTCTGGCGTCTTAATAGAGAGGGGGGCTTAATACTAAATCAAGATGAAGTTTCACTAAAATGTTCTTTTGCAGTCCTCTGCTTTACCTCCTTAGGAAAAATTGGTGCTAGTAACTTCGAGCGTTTCTTCGCATTAGTCAACAATAATGTGTTCATTTTCATATTGATCATTTGGGCGAGTTGGTAATCCTGGAATATCTCACTATTCAACTTTTTCCCCAAGGATTTCTTCGAAAGGATCAGTTTTCTGTAGATTTCTAATACGCACAAAGTTACGTGGGCCTTATTTATACATTTGGTCTCATCTGACAGCATTTTCCATGCCCTAAGAGCCCTTTCAAATATTTACTTCCACATGAGGAAGATTTAATAGAGAGGGGGCTTATTTGCAATTTTTGCATGAAAGTGTGGCTTAAAATAGAGAGAAGCTTAAAAGAGAGGGGGCTTATTAGAGAGGGACTTGATAGGGAGGGAATTCTTAGAGAAGGGGCTTAAAAGAGCTTTTGCGATATATTTGGGGAAATATGAGGTCCTTACAAAACTTGCAAAAACTTACAGAAAAGGGCTCCTTTAAGTCTGGAATGTGAACTGCTGCATTGATCCAATCAGTTCCTTGATGTCCGTTCTTTCTAAATAAATTGATCATTTTGTTTGATGCTGTTTTCACTGAGAGATCTAGATAGCCAATGTTCTTGCCATTCATCAAATAGTAGAATGTAAAACACTCCTCTGTGTAACCTATCTTGAATTGCTTACTAATCAGCCTAGCAACTTCGTTTGGCATACGAGGAGGCGAGCCTTCAATGTATGCATAAGTACCTGAAAAGTAGAAAATACAAGTACAAAGATTCTATAGTGCTAAAGACCCCCTGGAAGCAGAGGTATATGTGGGAAGACTCATGGAAATGACAACAAAGAAAAGGGCATTTCTCACAAAATGACAGTGCAGCTCGACAGGATGTTTCCCTTTCCGCAATGGTGCTTCTCCTGGTCCCTCTCTATCTAAGCATCTACCTAGAGGTAAGATCAGCGATAGATGCACATACAAAATATTTTGCTGCAGTGATAAACCCTGAATAATCTAAATTATTTGATGTATGAGCATAGAGCTTCTCGTGGTTGAGACTTTCTCATTTTCTTGACATCTTGCAGCTGATGACATGCAGATACACATACCAAAAATGAGCTGACTGGTGGGGGGGTGTAGAGTCCTTAATGTTCAAGAAAATTGGCCTTGACTCAGGTAATTTAACATCCATTGAAATGTCATCTGGATGTGGTCTGGATACGAGCAAGCTTGTGGGTCTTACTTTTATAGATCTTAAAAAAGCATATGATACTGTTGGCCATGTGATTTTTTGCAGAAAATGAGAACACAATGGTATTCCACAGCGGAGACTTGAGTAGTTTGAATCTTACTTGTATAACCAGAGACAGTTCTTTAGGGTCAATGGGATCAATTCTAAAATAGAGAAGATAGAAGTAGGTGTGCCCCAAGGCTCATGTTTAGGTCCCCTCCATTTTCTTATTTACATAACTGATCTGCCGCATGCTGTCCAAAATTCTACTGTACTCATGAATGCTGATGACACGAGTCTGTGCTACCAAACTTCGAATATTAATGACCTTAATGAAGCTATAAATAACGATCTCATGAAATTGGATACTTGGCTTAAATGCAACAAACTCTCCCTAAATGTTGCAAAAACGAATTTTATATGCTAATAATAAATGAGAAACAGCATCCCTATACCTTAAAAATCGAAATGAAGATTTGAACTTAACAATTCGAAACAAAGAGCTAGCAGTGATCCGAAATAATAAATACTTTGGTATAGTAATAGATAACTCTCTTAATTGGAAAGAACATAATAAGGCTGAGGTATCTAAAGCGATTGGCTTTCTAAGACATGCTAAAGCATCCCTACCACAGGAAGCTCTCAAGACCTTACACTCAGGTATCGTGGAGCCACACTTTCGATATTGTTATTCTGTTTGGGTTTGCGCTTGCGCTACCGAGATTAATCAGTTACAAAACTTCAGCGCAGGGCTGCTAGAATTTTAACCAACAGCAGTTTCGGCACCCCAAGCAAGCTGCTTATTGTTAGGCTGGGATTTAAAACCATTGAACAGCTTATTACTTATGAATCTACAATAATGGTTTTTAAGTTCTTGCATTACCCGGCACAACCATACCTATGTGATCTTTTCACCCGAAACTCAAATAGCTCTTTATATGTCCTGCGCAACACTGTGAATGATTTGAAATTTTCCAAGACGAAGTCTTGTATCGGACAAAGATGTTTCTCTTATCGTGGAGCAAAAATGTGGAATGACCTGCCTGAAAAACTAAGCAGGCATCGTCCTTGTATTGTTTCAAACAAATATTTAGATTGTTAGTTTGTTTCAGCCTATAGTCATTACCTTTTTTAAATTTTTATACATTTATACTTTGTACATTTTTTTAGTGTTTTTAAGTGGAGGGCCCCTTGTAAATCAACTCCGGCTGAAGGGCCACCCTCCGTAATTGAAATAAAATGAAAATGAAATGAAAATGTATACGTGCGTGCGTGATTTTGTGCATACGCGTGTATGTTTATATGTTTATGCGTGCGGGTGTTTGAGTGAGTGATGTACCTAACCAGTTTCTTTGGAGGAGGGCGTTCATGCAACTTTAAACAACTATTAATAGAGAAAAGAAAATAGTGGCAATAATGACAACAATAGTGACATTTTGATGATGATACTGACTATGGCGATGATGATGATGATGATGATGATGATGATGATGATGATGATGATGATGATGATAATGATGATGATGATG
>OLMO02000277.1:9650306-9707001 GCA_900291935.2 Cassiopea xamachana
CAAAGACGAACCACGAGAGAGAGTGTGAAGGACAGGAAAGAGGGCGATGCCCGGTATGTAGCCAACTGAGGAGTATTGCCAACATGACATTGATGAACAGTGATATAAGCATCGTTGTTATGAAAGCAATAGAAATAGTTATAATACCGATGCAAATGCTGAATAATAAAAAATGTAATAAGGGATTTAACTAATTTAAATAGTCATAGACTGTTCAATAGATGCAATGTCGATAAAATGTATCTTTACCATCTCCTGTTGTGTGATCATGAGATGGTCCTGTTCTTAGTGTTGGTGTACCGCCACTCCTTAGCTCCCAATCAAAGTCATCGTTCTGGCCTTGTGTCCACATTCCCCAACCGTTTTCGAAATTTGTATCATCTGGTTCTAGAGACAAGAAATAGAGCAGGTGCTTATTAACTTAGATTTTCATGAGTACACCTTCAATATGATTGATCACTCCGTAGCTCTTTAAATGATATTTATGTTACCTTTAAAACATCTTTCCTTTCTACACACATCTGTTCCCTTTGCAGATCCTTTGCAAGGTAGGCCTCCATTTTCAGGCATGGGATTATTGCACACCCTACTCCTCTCTCGTGATCCTTCGTCACATGTCTTGGAGCAAGCACCCCAGCTACCCCAGGGACTCCAATGCCCGTCAATTTTTTCTGCAATACAAAAAATATGAAAATGCTATCACCAGATTACAGTCACTAAAGCTATCTGTAGAAATATGATATGCAACTCATGCTCGAGTGTGGATTTTACGCTTTCAAAGATCAAAACGGAAAGTTTTGGTCCAGCTTAAGGATGTTAATTAGAAAAAATACGCAATACACAGTAATCAGGCCTTCCCATGAAAAATCTCCTATCACACTGTCGCGCACATGCCTCCTGAACTCATGCCTCCTGATTATTACCATATGGCAAACTCGTTCTGAACTCATGGACTTGCTTATTTTGAACGTCTGCCTGCTACGGTATCCCATATATGCCAGGTAAAACTTACTTTTCATTTGATAAAGCTCACTTTTCACTGGAGAAAACTTTCTTTTGACTGGAAGAAACCTAACTTTTCACAGGATAAAACTTACTTTTCATAGGACAAAACTTTCTTTCTGTAGTTACATTATGAACCGCATCTACATAACATATTATCCGCGCGCTTTTGTTTCAGCCTTACGCCCGATTGCTTTAGCTTTAATTTTTATTTCAAGTAGATTTGTGTTACCTCAAATTGATAACAGAAATTATCATTCAATCATACTAAATGTCAACGTTTAGTTGTATCAATAGTCATATTAACAATGGTGGTAAGCAAAGAGCATTATGTGGAAGATGAAATAATGTAATTCCATATATTGTTTATATCAAAGTATCAAGATAACAAAATGAGCTTGCATTCATAGAAAAGGTATTTCAATCCCTAGTGCTTAGAACAGCGAGCGCAGTTCTCCATGGCCAGGATTCTGAATAAGGTTATGTAGCAGAAGAAATCTACTGAAAGGCTACCAAATCTCCCAAAATTACCGACCAGCGATAATCACAATGCCAGTTTTTACTGACAACTTTGGCAAAAGGTGGGGCGGTGTGATACTCCCTCATTCCTATCAGGGTATTTTTTGAGGATGTGTAACTATTTTAGTATTTGGGAAAGGCACTGTAAATACTTTAATCCATTACTTTATCTCCAAGTCAAAATTCAATCCAAAAATTAGTAAATCTTGTTTTTATCTTAAAGCATTAAGTGTCAATGGTATCTTATGAAAAACTAAAGGAAACCCTTCAAGTGGGTTTTTATTTCTGCCAACATCTAAGGCCCTGTCTGAAGTCAAAGATATACTTGGAAACTGGAGCGGATCTAGAAGACAGCATTGGGGAAGGACGTCTGGGTGCAAATATAGGTTGGTTTCAAACAAGTTGTGGCTGACACTATTTTGGCAAATAAGGACAACTGTGGCTCTGTAGCGAAAACCTTGCCATTGAGAAGAATGGAGGGAGTCTTGGAGCTGTGATCTCAGAAAAAATTTTGAAACTACACCTTTAAAATAGTATGCAATTTCCAATAATACGTTGGTACAAGGGACGAAGAACTTTGATAGTGTATGGTGGCTATTTTACAAAAACAGCTTGAAGGAAACTACACTGACAAAATGCCCTCCAGTTTATTATAGAAGATATCCAATGTTTCCGCATGGTTTGTCTTTCGTATTCTCGATCATCAGCATATGTACCGTCAGTAATTTAATGACACCTTCCATTAGATTCCAAATATCAATTCCGATAATCCAGAGGTAAATATAAGAAACAAGAGTGATTTTCCTTTTTCATTTTATCTCAAAACAGCAACTGAGATAAAGTATACTCATTGCTGATAGGGGTTGCAAGCCAAACTTTGCATCAACCATAATGATACAGTTAGAATGGATACGCTGAGCAGAATAAATTCTTTCTTTCGTCAATTTTTGCGAAGGCTCCTAGTCCCTCTCTGGGTTCGCTACAACTGGGAAGTCATAGAATGATATGAAATGAACTTCGATGGGCTCTCTTTTCTGTTTTGTATCCTTTAGGAGCATTTTACTACCAATCTCATACTTTATTAGGTGCTCCATAAGTAGCTATGCTCTATTTACAAATGCACATTTTCTTCACGTGCAGTTCCACAGTTTTGAATTAAAACTACACAAAATGTGACAAGTACAGGTACACACTAACTCACTACTAGGCACAACCTTCTGAGAAGGGATTTGGATAATCCAAAAAGACCGGTTGAGCAAAATTACACTTTGAACATAAAGGCACAGGGAAAAAGCTAAGATAACTAAAAAGTGCTGTTATCATACCCAAATGATCAGGGGCGGCGCTAGAAAACTTTTGTGGGGGTGTCAGGTCTCGAGCTGTCGAGTAAGACATGTGAATTCAAACTTTGGTAACCAAAGTTGTAGGTTGTAAGTTTTCAGACGTAGGTCATAGATAAAGAAGCACTTTTCAAATACAAAGGTAACAACTTCTTCGAGAGACATTTGGAGGTCTGGGGACTTGCAACCAGAAAAATTTTCGAAAATCACTCTATCTAGAAAATCAGAAAATGCTAATTTGCGTAGTAGGAAAACACGTTTTTGTCAGTGAGCTTCATTCATGAAGGGAAATTATGACCCCACTCTCTTATCTATTTTCTGCACGTAAAAGGAAGACACAGAACTTTGATCTTGAAAGTAGAAATCTAAAAATTTCAATTGAGTCTAGTCATCAAATTCGAAATTGAAAGAAACATATATAGTTATGGACTCTGTGGAAAGACAATTGGGAATCTGGGGGCTTGCCTCCAGAAAATTTTTTGACTCTCTCTCTTTAGTACGTCAGAAAATGCTCATTTCCTTATTAGAAAAATATGTTTATATCTTTGATCCTCATTCTTGATCCCACCCTCCAATTTTTTTGCACGAATTTGGAAAACTCTGAACTTGGATCTCTACAGAGGAAATCTTATTGTGAGAGTCTAATCCGGTAAATGTGAAAGTGATGGAAAAATGTACTGTGACAAATTTTGATACTCCAAGAACACTCTTTCCCCGTCCTCCTGACTACTAGCTTGTAGCTGCAGCATGCCTTTTTGTTATCAATTTGTGAAGAAAACTACAAACATATTTATGCGTTTCGACAAGGAAAAGTAGCTCATCAGAGAATTCCCAAAGGGCCCCTGCACGTGAATGTTCACAGATTGATACATCTCATTTATAACGTAAATTAACATCTCCCTTGCATCCTAAACAAATACAGTGACTTTTTCTAACAACTGTGGCCTCAATGTAGGCCACACAAAACATACACTGCGACCATACTTTTGGCCATACCTGATATAAACCGTCTACACTTTGTCTGCCGAGTAGACAGCCGAGTATCTTAACTCTGCCGAGTAAATTCGTGATTTTCAATCCGTGGGGGTTAAATCCGTGAGCGCAGCCCCTGCAAAGGACATTTTTATCAAATTGCTATGACAAAATACGAGTTCACTGTATCAACGAAGATGCAAAGCTCATCTGCTTTTGTGCAGCAGCGCGTTTCTTCGAAGCCAACTCAAAGAGTAAAACTAGCATTGAAGTATCCGCTAGTGTCTTGTAGAACATTTTCATGGCCATACGTGCAAAATCAGGTAACTTTCAGCAAATCTGGCTATAATTATATAAGAATAGTAATGGACAGATAATCGATGGACGGTTAATCAAGATACAGACAATCCAGGTAGCAATGTATAATCATGATACGGACAATCCAGGAAGCAATGTATAGCCTTACTTTGGCATTCAATCTCTTTGCAAGCCTCCTCCTCATTTTCGACACCATATTCGTCAGCTTTGCCACATTTCGATTTGTCCTCTGCGAAGCAATACCTTTGGCGAAAATGCATGCATGATTCGGTCCCGTGATTATTGCAGGGGCTCCACTCACTCCATGCACTCCATACTTTCGATTTTGCTGTTGAAAAATCAGGAAATTTTCAATGCTTTAATTTCACATTCGATCATACATACTTCAACTGAAGGAGCCCCATGCACCAGGGGGGGGGAGCACATTGCTATCAACTTACAAAAATGATAAAGTAGGTATATTTGTAATTTCATTTTCAGTTATTGGGGCTATATAGTTAGCTGGGAAAGGGAGAGGGCACATATCTTCTCTGCGCCCATGGGCACATAAGAGTGTTCATCCGGCTCTGCTGATTGGTGGTTGGTTACAATACGTCAAGCAAGTGCTTCATTGTACTTGAGCCACACCGAATGGGTTAAGAGAGACATTCGGGGCCCTTAGGGATTCAGTTAGATTGGGACTCCAATTCTATTTTTCCTTCTAGATAATATGAGAAACATGTCTCTTGAAAACCTCCAAGGGGCCCTTTCAGGACTTTAAACGCCTGGGGGGTCTTGGACATTGTCCTAGTCCCAACCTATATCGTATACGCTACTGACCACACCCACAGAGCTTTATTCAAAAAAAACATGCTTATAGGAATAATGCCTAACATGGTACTTGAATTTACTTCATGCGAATCTGCAAATCATACCTTGCATCTACTTCCTGTAAATTACAACCTATATTTGAGAAGCTGCACACTAATATTGGCTTTGATACATTCTTTCGGTGTATGGAGAAATGAGGAAGTTTCAAACTAACAAGAACTGTCTACATTTGCTAGTAGCTAAGTAGCAATGTTAGTACTAATGATTGCATACAATCAAAACGGCGAACAGCAAATTAATAGTGTGATAATCGTGATTGAAATGTTGGCATAAAGCGATGCACATGATAGGAAACCACTTGACAATCTTAGAAGGGTAATTTCTATGAAGCTAGAAGCAGAAGATCACGAATGAGTATCTTTACGCCATAACAAAATGTGCGCCAATATGCTAAGAAGTAGCAACAATCCATTCCCGGAAGAAATTGGCGCACGAGCGTCAATTCGCACGTGCAACCTCGTTTGCACGAGTGATTGCTCTTACTTATTTGGATTTGCACGTGCGATCCAGGATTTGTGTATCCGTAAAAGAGAGTTTCTTGTTGCTGAAGCATGTCAAATATTTCATTTAGGATAAAACAGGATTAAGCAGAGTTATGAAAACAAACAGTGACCGTCACTAGTGTTGCAGTTACAACAGCATAGTTCATATTTGGCATGTGCAATTGTACGGTTAATGGTGATGTTGGCACGGACGACTTTTTGCTCCTGCGGGGATTTTGCATGTGTTTGGACATGTGCACGTGCGATCGCACGTGTCTCCGGGCATGGATTGTAACAACAAGAAGTCAAACGTTGCTGGACCGTTTAATAAGATTACTTTCTGATATGCTAGCAAGAGAGACCAAAGACAGCATGGATGCAAACAACATAACTAAATCTCAAAAGAATTGATATAAAGATAGATCTTGCCAACAAAAGAAGAACCATTAGAATTGACGTGGGACAGGAATTAATGGCGCAAGATTTTAAAACACGTTGTGCAGTGTCACCAGCGCGCAGCTGCGCAAAAGCTACATAGAAGTGGTAATGCCTATTTATCACAAACTTACATCCCCGCCCTTCATTGATGTCAATGATTACTCTAGTGATTGCGTGGGTCACTTCAGTGATTGTGTTGATTACATTGATCGCCCTAGTCATTAAACCAAGTGCTTAGTGACACTTCATAGCTACAAAAATAGCTTGCCAAAGAGCATCTTAACTCACAATGACATTGATAAGCTTTGTTCAGCTCGATGATGTCCGTGGTACTTAGTTTTTGCCCACCCAGTGGTCTGTTAGGATCGAATTTATCTCTCATTGTATCTCCCCCATTTCTTGTAAATGCGGTGGTGCCATATTGCATGATTGAATTGAAATCGTATTCAGTGTCTTGAACATTCGCTTCATAAGGCTCTATCTTGTCAAAATTGCTTTCCATTCCTGCAAAAGAATTGCCTGAATATGAGATTCTGCCCGCAGAACCAATGCTGTAGGCCGCAAATTAGATATAATTCGAAACGCAAATTCTTTTCCCACAATAATAATTCATTGATTTACAGTTAGCGCTACATAACTCTATATGTATATATATAATAAATTATTTTATATATATATATATATATGTATATATGTATACATATACATATATATATATATATATATATATATATATATATATATATATATATATATATATATATATATATATATATATATATATATATATATATATATATATATATATATATATATATATATATATATATATATATATATATATATATATATATATATATATATATATATAGCTAACTCAAGCCAACATCTAAGAACTTAGTATGTATTAAGTAAATAACATCAATACAAGAATTAAATAACTAACTTCAGATTTAATATGCATCTCATTAGATCATATCAGGGTAACTCATTAATAGATTGGGTATTCCTTATGTGCTGAGGTATTATTACCCAAAGATGTTACCCTCTATATTTCATAGTTTCAGTTCCATAACTTAATGTTCTTTCTTACCCTGGGAGGCAAAAATTTATTATTGTTTATCAGGTTGTCAACGACAGAACACTCGCAGAAGATCTTCATGAAAGGGGGAATTAGGTTTTCCTTTTTTTTACACATTTAAATCATAATGGTTTGTAGCTTTTCACATGCATATTAACTGAGCAATTGTTTTCTAGCAGAACTTCAAAAGTAGATTGATAATCTTTGTGTACGATTCTCAAGGCTCTTTCATGTATTCTATTAATCTTATTGTTGCTATTAATCTACTATAGACCATCCAGACTAATGGACAGTATTGAAACTGGCTGATTACAAAAACTCTCATTAAGATTATTAGTTAATTAGGGTCCATGCATCCTGCTATGCAAGCAAGGGCGAAAAGTTTGCTACCAGCCCTCTTACACAACTTACTGATATGTGTGTCAAAAGTAAGTTTTTTATCCATCGCAATGCCTAGTAGCTTTTCTCAGTATTTTCTATAAAGGAATCTTTTATACTTAGTGTAACCTGCTGATTAGAATTTCTTTCAAGTATGAATAAGTGGCATTTATATGCATTCAGTTTCATAAATTTATCTCTAAACTATTGGATGACTTTGCTTGAATCGCTCTCCAGTCTTGCGATTACAGTATCCAGAGTTTTATCACATCCAGATATGTTAGTATCATCTGCGTAATTACTAGGGCTGTCTGTGAAGGTCTAGAACAGGGGTGGGCAAGCTACGGCCCTCCAAGTAATTTTTTGCTGCCCGCCAATAACTTTTCAGAATTGGCGCGAGTTTTTGTAGGAATTTCGATTCTTGGATTTACTTTCTCCCTGCAAAGCTTGTGCGTAGATGACGACCCTGTTAGGGAAAATGTTACTTTTTCATCCTGAGTGGAGTTCAGGTAGCCTAAGTATGCTGTAGAGTGTCTTTTTCTTGGTGTACTAGCGTGAGACTTGATTGTAATGTTAGCTTCCATTCAAAAAGGAAAACTTGACCTAGCCTTTTCCTATTCGTTATAAATCTTCAAAATACGATGAAATTAGATTAAAGGATCAGCCTCTCCTTCTCAACATGAATATCAATGATAAAACCAATACATGCTGTACTGCAAATGGGCGTTTTCCGACGTTCTAGGGGGCGTTACCTCGAAAAATTTTTCTGGAGCACAATGGCTATGGAAAGAATGTTTCCCATATGAGATTTAAGTAATCACCAAAGATCTGCGACATGTAAGGGGCTTCGAATTGGACTTACACATCTAAATTCATCGTTCAGTTGTCAAAGGGTCTGCATTTTCAAGAAAAATCAGACATAGATCAGGGATTTTTCATAGGTAGAAGCCGGTAGCCATTCTATGTGTGGCCCTTTAAAACTTAGGATTTGTGAATGTGGCCCTTGCTCTGAAAAGTTTGTCCACCCCTGGTCTAGAAAGTTTTTTTAACAGTTAATACACATTCACAGCAGGCTTGCTGTAGATGAGTTTTAACTCATACCCTCACCTCATGCAGGATTAATTCTTTTTGTCATCCCCTAAAGACTCATAGAGCGTGGGTGAATCCCGCATGTAGGGAGATGCTTTGGGTGAGGTGAGCAAGTAGGACAAGATTGAAAAACGTGTATTACAAGACTCAATGATTTGAGTTTTATGTTAATTATTCCGCTGCAAAACTTAGTATTTTTCTGTATTTCCTAAATCCATAACGTCGATCGTGGAGATAACATGTCCATACCTTTTGATTTCACCATTCGGTTATTCGATCTGATATTCATCGAACAATCGATTAGTCGGTAATATGGGTGTAGTCGTAATTTTGGTTGATTCCACCAAAGGCGTGGTCAGACACGGCGTTTCTAGGAAAAGTTTCTTATGAGCGAACTCTTGCAAAAGCAATGCAAAAAACCTTTCTGTTCGGCCACTGTGAAGTAGCATCATAAAGAGCCATTCGATTGATTATTGACATAGTAACAGCCAGATTTTTTTCACTTCAACCAGAGAATCGAATTTTTGACAGTAACCGGATAATCGGTTATATGGGACTACACCCAAATAATCGAAGAAATCGACTTATCGGATAATCGAAGAATTTGACTACGCCCGATTAGTTGCCTACTTTGAGTCCTCCCGAATAATCGGTCAGAAAATCCGCTGACCGAATGCTAAAACTGATAACCGAATATCGAATAATCGGTCTTTGTTGGACAGCCCTAGTAATTACAGATGTCTGTTTTCACTAAAGAACGTAGCAAATCGTATATGTAGATACTAAAGAACAGGGTTCCAAGAACTGATCTTTGTGGACCACCAGGAGACAGTCTTTTATAGGTACTAAATGGCCCATTAATCTTGACTCTCTGTTGCCTATTGTCTATGAAGCTGTAAATGAGGCACAGTGACTCACGGCTGAATCCGTAAGCATCTAATTTTGCTAAAAGTGCAATTGGACGCTTTAGATTAGTCCATTAAGATTGCTCCAATGTTTTCTCATTGTCTAAACATGTTTTCCACTTTTCAAGTACTCTAACTAACGCGTTTTGCGAATTATTCCCTTTACGAAAGCTGAATAGGATTAAAGATAAACAAGGTTCTATATAATTAGTAATCTGTTTATTCAGAAGTCTCTCAAAAGCCTTAGAAAATAATAAACCATGGGTCACCGAACTACGGCCTGCGATAGCATTTTATTAGGTCCGCCGATGGTATTTCAACTCTTTTTTACATGAGGAAACGGTACTCTGTAAAGCAGATGTGCCGTTAACCCGCTCATTGTAATACAAATATCCAGCCCATTGCAATACAAATACTCAGTTATCCGGCCCATTTTACTACAAATGTTCAGTTATCTGGTCAACAGCAATACAAATATCCAGCTATCAGGCTCACTGCAATACAAGTGTTTCATTATCTGGTTCACTGTAGTACAAATGTTCAGTTATCCTGCCGGCTATAACAGGGTCAAGTGATCCCTGCCACAAGTAAGCATCCTGCTTAAAGCAAAAAATAGCAGACAGCGGATACTGTCCAACTCCCATCATGAATCTACTACAAATTGCTTTTATTTAGGACAAATTTTGCTATCAATTCAACTGTATCATGTAGGAGGAACAGCCGCTGTCACTAAATACACTTCAATCAAGCTTTTACGCCTTACAAACGCTCAAGTGCCCTTGCTGATCTTATTTTCATAGGGAGTTGAAACTTTGTGACAAATTAAAGGAAGTAGAAGATATGCTACTAATTCTTTGGCAAAGATGATGTTAAGCATAAAATGATCACCAGGTCTGACATTCTCACTGAAGACATTCACAAAACTGTCACGGTCCATCCGACTCTGCTCATGAAAGAACCCTGAAGAAGATGATAAACGTAGTTAAGAAACAAACAAAACCAAATGGGTAATATTTGATTTAGAAGATAAATCAATGAAAATAGAAGTGTTGAAAGAAATAGAGGCAAAAGGCATAGCTTCTCATCAATACATTGGCTTCAAAGTTGTTTCCTTCCATTGTGTATTCATGTCATTCACTTATTCACACTTTCTTTCGTTGATTCATCCATTCATAGTCATTCAATATCTTCTTCTCCTATTCGTCCATTTGTACATTTAAAATTCACTCATTTATATGCCCATTCATTACTTCATAAATGCATTCATTTATCATCCATTAATTAATTGATTAACTAATTAATTCATTTATTCATTCAATCGTTTATTGAATCATTCAATCGTTTGCTCATTCATTTATTATCTACTCCAATCATTCATTCATTCATTCATTCATTTATTCAGTCATTCAATCGTTTATTGAATCATTCATTCATCTAGATATTCGAAATGTTCTTCTCCTATTCGTTTCCTTATTTATTTATTCATTCATTCATTCACACATTCATTCGATAACTCATTCAAAAATTACCTCTTCTATTCATATATGCATTCATTTAAATATTTTCATTTCCCATTCATTAATTTGTTTATTCATTAATTTAATCACACATACATTTATTCATCACTTCATTTATGCACTTCTTCATACAATTATTTATTTATCTATTCATTCAATAGTTTCTTCTCTTATTATTCATTCATTCGTTTATTGATTCATCTGTTCCTATAAACATACATGACACAACTAACCAGCTCGTTACATACCCAAAGCATGCATGGTTTCATGCAAAATAAGACCTTTTGAAAGACACATGTTTCCAAGGGACAGTGAGGTTGGGTTATTTGCTGCGAAACTTCTCCCAATGTCAGAATAACATCTACAAAAAGACACCACCAGTAAAAATTCAATAATTTTGAATAATAATATACCGTAAACAGTAAAACAGGAGCGTCGAAATCTGGGGTGGGGCCGGGGGCACTATTTTATTAATTTTACCTGAACCTATCCCGACATTAGTGACCAGGCCTCTCGAATTTGAAAGTCGTTTCGACAACCATGTAAAGCGGAGACTTTATAGGAAATGCATCTGGCTAACACGACTGGTAATTAAAACAAAGTAAAAGAGAGAATATTAGTCATTTTGAAGATCAATGTTTCCCGTTATTGGGCAAGGACATTCAAATAATGACTATATAAAGACCAGCGCATCTTTAAAGGAAGTGCGACTACTAGACCAAGCCCCTATGAGGACCTCGTTTCATTTGAAGTGAAATTTGATCCCCTAAGAGCAGAAAATGAACATAATTTCTAGCCAATGCCATCATTCTATTATAGAAGCTACAAACAGCCAAAATTATTGGGCCAAAAACATTTAATTTTGCAGTTATCAAGTTTGCAATTGTCCTAGATCAGGGACAAGGCCTACTGGTTCAATGACCCCGTAGTGACAATGCTAGAAGATGCGCTGATCTAGACCGATACAAATCTAAACGGTTAATCATCATTATCATCTAACGGGAGGTTCAAAATAAGCCGCTGTGGTTCTCCATTTCCTTCTATCCTGTGCCATTCTGTACAGCTGGATCTTACTTCTTCCACCAGAAGTCTCTTTGATGTTGTCACTATATCTAATCTTTGTTCTTCCTCTCCCTCCCGTGCCATAAACCATTCCTAGCAATAAATCAATGGTTATGTCCTTTCCCTTTAATATGTGTCCAATGAAAGCCACTTCCCTATAATATATAGTTGCTAGTAGTCTCTCGCTTACATCCGTCTCATTCAGAATCCATTAATTGGTTTTTCTTTCAGTCCAACTTATGAGCAATAAACGACGATAGCACCATAATTCAAATCCTTCAATCTTCTTTTTGT
The DNA here is from genome assembly GCA_900291935.2 of Cassiopea xamachana. Classification (NCBI taxonomy): domain Eukaryota; kingdom Metazoa; phylum Cnidaria; class Scyphozoa; order Rhizostomeae; family Cassiopeidae; genus Cassiopea; species Cassiopea xamachana. Next base: position 9,662,574 of record OLMO02000277.1, read on the forward strand.
CTATATTTTTCACTACTCAACATTCTGAGCATGACTGGATATGCTAAAAACTAATGTGGATAGCAGTCTTTTCTTTCTAATAATAGCAATACCTTTGTCTTTCAATACGTTTGTTAATGAGGCCATTGCACTTCTTGCTATGCATAACATTGGACGGATTTCTTTTGTATCATCATAATCATGGTTACTAGAATTGTGAAAAACGTATTCTGCAACAAAGAATGGAAGATAGAAGACATACAAACCCTTCTCCACGATAAATTCTGATCCAGTTTCTATCAGTTAGGATCCGTTTTCGAAATCTCAAGCAGCTCAATCCTTCAAGCTCTTTAAAAGCCTCCAAAATTTTTGGTGTTGCAGCAGCTGATGAATGATTAAAATGCATGAGTAAATGAACAAATGAATGAAATAATGAATGAATGAGTGAGTGATTGCACGAGTGAATCAAATATTACTGAATTTGTTAATAGTGATAGCTAAATGATATATTGATGATAAATGAAACAAAAAATTAAGAGCACAGCACATACTAAGCTCAGTCCATCTTACCTAATATAACTTCAGCTTGACCTAAGGTATTAATAATCTAGTGTGCTAGTGTGGACGAACAGAGCCGAGACTTAGCCTTTGCTGGTTCGTTAATGTGAACAAGCATATAAGACAGCCTAGTATGAAGATAGCATAATAATGTTTTCTAAGGCTACTTCAGCAAAATTGCGAAATTTGCAGTGAAATTTGTAACCATCTAGAGCTGACAGCGTACAAAAGCTATACAGCAATATTATGCTACTTCATCATCAATGGAAAACACTATAACAAGTTTTTTCGGTCAACTTTAAATGACTTCTGAAGGGGGTAGCACGCCACCAGGAATATTTTAGAGCACTTCAACCATTCTACAATCTACTTAGTAATAGACGTTACATTTAAGGTGAATAGAGCCTGGGCCTTTTTGATTAAAAAGTTTCACCCATTACATAACGACTTAGATTCTTAGGCCGATTCTCGAAGTAGCTGCCTGCCTTTCTCACAGGATTATTTGCTTGATAGCCTTGACTTTTGCATTCCAGGCCATCAATTAATATCTGCCCTCCTCTAGCTTCAAAATGGTATGAACCTTGTTTGAAAAGGAGAAACATTTAAGCTAGGCTTTGCTGTCTTTTTCGAGACAAAACATTCTCATTCTCATTTATGTTCTTCCGCCCTTCAGTGGGTATATTGATGTTAATGTTTACTTCATGCTAACCATAGTGCATCGATCTCTTTTATTTCTACATCATGAGAATGCTCGCAACTGCATGTCTGTTTTATCTTCCTCCATTTAATAATGTTGTTTAGCTACACAGAGATGTTACCTGCGTTTGGGAGAGTTACTACATTCACCAGGTCCTCGCAGTAGGTGAGAAACACTGGACCGTGCTGTGATTGACGCCGCAACACTCCTTTGGCATATTGGCCAGCATATAGTAGCGAAGCTTATAATGACTTATCCAAATGTGTTTTAGTTAGTTGATTAAAGTTCGAGCTACGATACAGACGTGCTTTTTATGCGTCAATCTTCGAGAACCCAGCAATAGCTTTAACAACCGCTTGCTAGCCCTAATGAGTTCCATATGATAATAGCCACTCGCCTTAAGAATCAATATGGAGAAATAACGCTGAAATGCGCGAAAAGAAACGTGGGAAAGAATTGGCATAATGCAAAAGTCATAAAAGTACCTAAATAGTACATACAAGTTTTGGTCACAATTTCTTACTAAAAATCATTGCAACTGGGATATACTAGGTACTGAGAGCGCCAAGGATGCCACAGAGAGCGCCAAGGATGCCACAGAGAGCGAAACTTTTGCAATTCTCATGAAATCCATGAGTAAGAGTTTGCATCACTACATACCCCTACTGGCATCAATTTCATATGGAACAACTCTTGTCACCCACAGTTTCTCAGCTCTCCGGATCATGTTTCGTTTTCCACTTCGCAGCATTCTCTTTGCATAGTCTTTAGGGCTCAATGTCTTCCTTGCTATTTCATCTTCTCTTGTTTGGTTAACTTGCTCCTCATCGACTTTATCGAGTAGCATGTCTCCTTGGTAAGGCTCAACACCAGTTACTGAAAGGTACATATGATAAGTTGAAAGTTATTCGCAACATTTTTACATTACACAGTAAGCAATATATGAGACGCCTAAGTTCTCCATTCTGCTATCAAATTGCTGACTCACACTTGCGAGGCAAAAGACGCTTTTGAAAAAGTGCTGGCATTTATTAAGTCAATTCAATGCATCAAACAACCTTTATAAACAAATCCTAGTAAACTGTTGTCAAAATTTCAATTACCTAACAAAGGAGTAATTGAATCCAAAAATTGCAAATAAACTGTAAGATATGCATCAGAATATAGGATATTCTCCATAACTAGGATCCCAGATAAGTGGTACTCTCGCTAAGTGGGACCTATTTTTAGTGTCCCAATAGCGACTCTGCTCCGCTTAAGGTGGAACATCCTCCTAGAATGGCCAAAAATCTTCAAAATTGTCGAATTTTGAAAACTGTCTCAAAACATACTTTGAAATATAGATCATAAAGTATTCTTGACTATATCAATTTAATTAGGGTGTTTCTTTGTGCCACTCCTTTAAGTTGTGCCTAACAACGCCCTAGCAACGGAAGAAGTAACTAATCTCACCCGCATTTACCCAGAAAAGAAAGTCCGTAACCTTCTCAATTTTTAACAGGAACAGAGGCTAAAATTTTTAATAAATATTGCTTTACATCAAGCATTGATTTATTGAAATATGATTCCTGACATGAAATGAAGTAGAAAGAATTCAAAATGCTTTTAGCGGGCAGATGCCTATGTGAAAATTGTAAGGCCCAATTTAAACATTGAATTTAATGCGGCAGTAACTCGATGTTTAAATCAGCTGCCGCATTAAAAAATTAAATGCGACTGCAGTTCACCACAATGAGATCATTGGTTCACCACCTGTCGCAGAATTCACCAGTAGTGCGACTGGCTTTAAACTGCCGCACTACTGCTGTGTAGGATTAAAGTATTTCACTGGCTGCTTCATCAAATACACCTAGCAAGTGGACAAAACACGCGCGACACTCTGCACCATCTATCAAAACTTTCAGATCTGAAGGTATTGATGACAGGTAACGACCTAAAAGCAATCGAGTTACCATAAAATGCATTCACATATTTACTTGATTCTAGGGTCTTAAAGCAAACATGGTTTGTAAATGAAAAGGTCTACAGACAACGTTACTGGGTTAGGGCAGCGTTTCTCAAATAGTGGGGCGCACCCTTCAAGGGAGGCGCGATACAATGATATAGGGGCCGTATATGACCCCAGGGAACAGGCATACATATACAAGTTTTGTAGATTATGGTCTTATTTATAGCGAGTGGGAGGGGGAGCGGAAAAACTTCTCTCTCCGTAGGGGGCTTTGCAAAAAATAATTGATAAGCACTGGGTTAGGGACATGTATATCAAATGAAAGTAAAAATCAAATCAGATCATTGGTTATTTCATGTAAGGGCGTCACTTGCAGTGAAGTTTTGGCCCCTTTTTGCATGGGAATCTAAATTTTGCAGGGCATATTAAAAATTTTTGCCACATGGAAACCATTTTTGCATTGCAAGTAGTCTTGTCACCCATGCCCCCCAACTCAAAACATGAAATGATGCTTCTAACCAAACCAAATAAATTTGAGTTGAAACCTGATATTTAAAGACACCCTGCACTACGTAGTCAGTCCCAGTTAACGGGAGTCCCAGTATAGCGGAACTCTCAATAAAGGGAACTTATAAATAAAATTCAGCTGCATTCCTACTTAAGCGGAGGACCTGGTCACTTGTCATTTCACAGCTTCGTAAGTATATTATATACTTACGTATACAATATTCTTACGAAGTTATTAAGTGACACGTGACCATTTACATGGTCCTCCACTTAAGTCCATAAGTCCGAGTTATCGAGAGTTCCGCTCTACTGGGACTCCCTCTAATTGGGACTGACTTCGAATTCATTTTGGGGGTCCCCGTTATCAATAATATACTCTACTACTCTTCTTAGGGAAGTTTCTATCAAGCAAAGTTTTGCTTAGTCTTTAATCTCCAAAAAAACTATGCTAAATACAAAAATTAAAGATATGGGCTCTGTATCGACACATTAATATCATGACCATGTCTATCTTGAATGCCAGACCTCAGGCCAAAGGTCTGCTTTCCTTTTATCGTCTTCTGAGCACAACTTAACAAGCGTTTATTGGGCTCTTGCTTTCATTTGGCGGCTATGTGCATACTGCTCCGTTGTCCAGTCAGCTTTCGCTAGCACAGATCAATGCCATCGAATTACCTTTACCGATAGGAATCTGACTCATTGTTCTGAGTTGAGGCTAAGGGCCTGTCTAAATGGAGGCGAGTTTCCCAGCTAGCCGAGTTTCCCTGCAAGGCAAGGCGGGATAATTAGCGGGCAGTGTTTACATGCAGCCGGGAAACTCGGTCAGACGGGATGCAATTTTGGTATGCTTACGTGAAGTATATGCCTTTGTTGACACTTCTCGTACCAGATGTAATAACTTTGGAGAAGCCTTGTCGCGCTGATTTACTTTCCTTAAAATTCTGCTATATCCATGAGAGATTTGCTTTTGTTCTATTTTTAACTTAGCTTTAAAAGCTTGTATTTCGTTGGTTTTCCTTGCTTCGTTAGGAAAAAGTGTTGCTTGCACCGGCCCAATTGGAATGCCATTGCTTTCATCACATGGAAAGCGTGCAGCCATTTCTTCCCTTAGCCTTTGATATTAAAATGCCTTATCAGTATCAAAGTTAATGTTGTTGAGCTCGCATTTCGTTTTATACACCCTAAGGCCTTTTATCAATGCAACCTGCATTTCTTCTGTCCACCGAAAAGGCTTCTTCCCCTTACCATCGTTACTCAGCTCGCCATCCATTGCTTATTTTTACCACCAATAAACTGCGCATGCGTGTTTCAGACTATTTTTCCCGTTCAAGCGGGAAACTCGGCTGTTAGTCTTTACGTGAGTTGACAGGGAAACTCGGCTGAGTGAGATCCCGCCTCTGTCTGCCAGGATCCCGGCTAGGCGAGTTTCCCAGCTGTCCATGTAAATGGTGAAGTGCAAAACTGTATATTTCCTATACATGCCGGGAAACTCGCCTGCCAGGGAAACTCGCCTCCATGCAAACAGGCCTTAAATCACTTAAGCGGAAACATTGGCAATAAGCCTATTGTAAGGGCTCCGGACTGACAGTTTCGGACGTAAATCTCATTTTCCAGAGATTCTAAGAATCAAACGCATATATTTTAAGATGAGTTCAAGGGTGTTTGAAGAATCTACTAGAACATTTTTTTTGTGGAATCAGAGGCAAAAATCAACAGCTTCAAAACAACCCTCTTTGATAGCTGAATCTATCCAAAGATTGCTTTTTGCTTCTATGTGCAGTTCTCGAGAAAAACTCATCTTTATCCGGACGTTGAATAAACTACCATACTAAACCCTAATTTGGACATCACTATTCACCAGTTTTTCCGCTTGAGTGACTTTCTTTCACTCACAACAATAGAGATTATCTCGAGTCGGGTGTCTAGCGCCTTCCGCGATTATGTATCATTGGAGGAGACAACCAGCAAGCTTTGCACATGTCTATCGCTCAACCTGCCATTTCCATTTAGGCATGAGTGGCGTCTTAAAAGTGCTGTAGATTTGGAAATCTCGTCTCCATTTTGGGTCTCTGCAGTTTAAACAGCAGCAAAAATAGCTTTTCAAAGTGACCTGCAACCCGATTTAAACTAAGTCTACAGTAAATAACTGGAGGATGTTCAAGCAAAGAATGTCCACTTTTAATTTTTCAATTTAAGTTCTATGCTGCATTCTCCTGCTGATGATCTTTTCTGTTGCTACTACCAGATAGGGCTATTCTCAAGCTCTCTGTGCGAAGATGCAGGAAGACCTTTACTTAAATGGGTTACAATAAAATCTATTTCTCTTTCATGACCACAAAATTGGTGCAAGTGCAACTAGAATTTTTATAAAGTACAACTAGAATTTTCCACCTTTAAACATACGCATAACCTTTGATTGCCTAAATATCAACAGCAGTATCAAGTACTATCAAACGCATATTTACATAATAAGCAATAATGACCCCAGGCATGATCCTTGGGGGAGGCAATAGAAAGGACACATTTGGTCGATTTTCAACATCAATTAAGTAATTATCATTGAACTACGCATGCGCTGACAGCTGGCTGCGTAATGGCGTGACCAATTCTCTCAATTGGGAAGAAAACTGTAAATCGTAGCTAACTTCTTATTCGCAATGCAATGCAAAACAAGTTCTTTGAATTATGCCCTCACTTGTACGGTTGACTTTTGTGGTGCTGATGAAGGCTATAACTATCAAAAATCCAAACAAATTCATTGTATATTTAAGTAGATTAAATATTACCACTCAGTTTCAACTAATATGATGACACTTACTTCTGTTAGCATCTAATAAATGCATAAAAGCATTTTCACTGTTGCTAAAAACTGCGGTCAGCGGAAGAGAGTCGGGCATGCTCTTTGGGGCTTCTGCTTTATTATCACCTTGTGGAACGTCTTCTTTCTGATATGATGTCGATTCAACTGAAATCAGAAGTATAAACGCAGTACTTCTATCAATGTATATGTGGATTTCGATTTAAACAGTAAACCAGGGTCTTCACTTACACGCTTTTGTAAGGAGTTCGCTCTAGTTCCCAGTACTAAAACTTTCTCAACTTCTCCCGATTCCAGTATCGACACTTGCTAAAGGTTTTCTTAGTAAAAGATTCTGCACTCGGTGTTCTACGCACAGTAATGGTGAGTGAAGAACCTCCATGTAGGCTTGAAATAATTGTAAATCTTAGCAAGTACAAAAGTTAAACTGCGGGAGAGCAGCTAAGATAACATAAATAAAATTTCATACGCAGATAATTCGGATTTTAAACGCATATGCACTATAAACTTTCTTAGGTCTAAAAAATCCATTACTAAACTGTTTTAACATTTTGAGCGGTCGAGCACTTCCTTCTTGTAAAATATTCTCATACAAAACATTCTCTTGAGCTAGGTTTCTTATGTAAAAAACATATTAAAGATGCTGTATTTGTGAGGCGTCTCCTCGCTACCTCTTACTTAGCGCTCTTTGGGACTTGAGTCGCTATTTCTCTACGTCCTTTCAAAACAGATTTCACATTGGCTCTGATAAATCAAATGGCTAGATTTCTTTCATGACAAGCACCGCCTTGCATAAAGTGAGCTGGTTGATTGAGGAAATGACCGAAGGAACCATCTATCCTTTCCTTTGCGCTACAAATGATCATCGAGGTACTATTGTTGAATGCGCTAAATATACGTAGTGCTAACTCGCAATGACAGGAAGCAAAAACAAGTTTTTCAGAATTAATGTAGTGTTCAGCCTTGCTGCGCTGGCTAGCCAATCCATGCCAAGAAAGAACAATCAAAAATGATAAAAAGGTACTTGTTTTAACAGCCTATTCAATGAAAATCACTGCCAGGACAAAAACTTACCAGTGTGTCGTAATAAATCCTGGTCTCTATCACTCATTACTCCTTCTAATGCATGGGCATCTACACAATTAAACCACAACAGTACTGCCACAAATTCTACTTTCAATCCTCTATTCGGAGCCATTCTCTAAATAAATACCAATACTGTACAATTAGTGCCCTACCACTAGACTATTATCTACGTATAGTTTACGAGCAGATTAGCAAAAGTACTTCGCATGTGCACGCTTAAAGCATAAACAAGAGTGACCTTTCAATTCAGCGACTACACAGCAGGCAGGTGTAGAATCTTAACAAAGCTAATATTCTCAATTGCACCTCCGAATGGGTCATTCCATGTCAAAGCACACAAATATCTTCATTTTCTTGAAAATTATACAAGGGGCATTTTGAAAAATGTTGATGAAAATTGCCGTGATAGATATCAAATTACGCAATATCCTTGAAAATGAGATAATTTTTTTTGAAACTTCATGATTATAATAATTTATTTCAAGTATACAATGATACACCTCAATACATTAGGCAGTGTATAATTGACAAGTCTGCTATGTATATATAAAACAAGAAAAACATGCACACACACAAAGGAAAGCAATTACGAAAATGTATTTCAATTAATATAACCATGTCTTTGAAAGTCAAGCAAATTATTGTTGGTCCAACTTTTATTTCTGCTACAAAAGATGTAGTAGCTGCATCTAACTGCTATGTTCATTGTTTTCAGTATCACGTTTTGATTAGTCTTTTCGTCAAAATGCGAGTCTGTGAGCATTGACAAGAGAGATTCAGAAGAAATTCCAAATATTCCGAGGGCACTCATAGAAAGGTTGACAAATTTTACCGTCGAATATGATTTCTGGAGGCTACCAATAAGAGGGTGATACTTATTAGCTTTGCGATCGCTATTTAGTTTTATATTGGATTCAAAGCCAACAGTGAGTTCCAGTACGTAGACAGAAGCATTGTTGAGCACTAGCACCAGATCTGGTCGAAGAGAATCACCAGTTATTAAAGATGGAGATGGAAAGATAGGAAGGTCTGCGTATAATGAGCTATTCGCTATGGATGAGAGGGTTTTGGCAATATGTAGCAAAACGGAATTATGACGCCATCTTAAAGATAGGATTTGCAACTGGAAACAATGTGCTGGAGAGTCGCAGACTGGAAGCAGAAAGAGCATGTAGATATGATGGAGAGAGACCATTTGCAGAGATTTTTCTTAGTAGCAAGAATATTTTTGATATACTTGACGATAAAATTGAAGATGTTTTAGGCATATTATGATGAACTTTAGTCCAAAATTTGCGAGTATACTTACTACCTTGAAGAAGTATAGATGAGATAACGAAGCCTTGCGATTTCAGTTCGTCGTGATGAAAACGGTCTTCATTGTCATTTTTGAATAGCGTAGAACTTGTTTTGTATTGCGATATTGATCATATTGTATATTACAGCCAGAGCTAGTACGAGACCAAAGAGCATTTATGCCATTATTAGGAGATGACTTCAGGGCATTTCTAAAAACTACTTGGCATTGAGCAAATTTTGTTGAGGGAAGAACAAGGCTAAAGCCGTATTTTGATTTCGACAAAACAAGGGTGCTAAGGGTGGCACTAATTAGTAGCTCAAGCCATTGACGGATATATTTAGAAGCAAGGTTATCTATGTTTTCAGTTAACCATGTCTTACCCAGATCCGCAATTGTGAAATGCCATGATAATGTAGAAAGAACAAAACGATGCTAAAGCAAGAGTTTGTTTTTCGGATGAGAAGGAATGTCATCCAGTTTTTTTCATGAAGTCAGTAACAAGCTGTAAGACTTCAGAAAAATGATCAAAGTTATCCATTGAGAAATTAGAGAAGCGGCCTAAATATTTAAATGACTTACCAATATCCATGGTTGGGACAGTAACCTGGTTAATGAACAACTTTGGGAAATACTGCATGGATGCGGTAGATGATTTTTTTTCAAACTTCATATAAGTATGTTGAAATTCTACAATACAATCATAAACCTCGCTAAACATAGGTAGTTTATAATTGGCTATTTGTGTTGCAAATAGAAATAAAATAGGCAAAAATGTATTAATAAGTCAATAGTTCCGGAGTATTCCAATCCTTTCCTTGTCTGCAGAAGATGAATTAAGTAGATCTGATTGTAATGGCAGATGTCTTTTTCAATATGTACTCTTGATAAATATCTTCAACCTTGATCTCTTTGAGCATGTCGATAAAAGCAGTAGAGAGGGATGAAATAATACCTAAAGTGCTGATGGAGAGGCTTATTAGTTTAACGTCATTATACTGTTGTCTTAGATTTACAGTCAAATCCTGGTATTTGTTAGTTGTTCGAGCTGCGTTAATAGATGGATTTGCCTCGAAACCAACGGTGAGTTCAAGAATATACAAGCAAGTTTTTTTTAACAGTTAAGGGAAGACCTGGGCGTAAGTTCTCCCACGTAATAACTGATGGACTTATAAAGCCTTGAAGATCGGCAGACAATGTTGTACCAGTTACTCCTTGTAATGATGATGCAATTAAGTGAAGGGCAGTCATGCCGCCATGTGTATCGACCTTCAGTAAGGTAATTGTTGCAACCAGCTACAACGTAGTGAAGAGATTCCGTTTTCAGGCAAAAATGACAATCAGATGAGGTAGCAAGTTCCATTTGGAATAATTCTTTCTAGTTGGGAGAGTATTATTGATGTACCGAACTGTAAAGTTGAAAATTTTTTGGTAAATTAGACTGAACAGAAGACCAGATAGAGTTTAGTTTTGGTAAAGACTTTGAAATAACAGCAGAAAAGAAAGACCCTTGCGAGACTAAATGAAACTGTAGTCACTCTTCTTGAGATGATCGAAAAGCTTTAAGCACCTCTTTTGTATCTTTGTATCGGTCATATTGAAGGTTTGTGAGAGTACTTGTTAACTTCCAAAGATGCTTAATATCCTCATTTGGGGAGCATTTAAGGGCAATACGAGCGATAGTCTGACATTGGCTAAATTTAATAGATGGAGAATAAAGGTTTAAACCAAACTTTGCTTTAGTAAGAAAGACATTGCTGAGTGTTCCACACACTGAATTTCCAGCTATTTGCTAACATACGATGCAACAACATTACCAAGATTTTCAGACATCCATGTTTTTGAAAGATCAGCTACAGTGAAGTGCTAAGAAATGTTAGAAAGTAGGTGCCTGCTATGTAATAAAATTTTGTATTTGGGATGCAAAGGCAACTGGTCAATTTGAGCTAGAATAGTATTTGTCATATCAATTAGTTCAGATTTGTGAATGTAATTACTCATTTGAAAATCGAAGTATCTCCCAAGACATTTGAAGGAACTACCAGCGCTAACACAAGGTACCAGCTGACTGTTGATAAAGAGCTTTGGTTGATGCTGAATTGATTTTTTTCATATTTTTTTCATACCAAATGTGACACATTTGTCAACCCTAATAATCATCAGCCCATTGGCACCAAAGAGTACAGCGATTTAGACGTTGATTTTCGTTTTTTTGACCACTAACTACTGCCGCATCATCGGCAAACTGGAACCAGTGGATTGGCCGAAGAGAGAGGAGGGTACCACTGACGACACTTTTGTTGAAGAAGCCACACTGACGGTATTCATCTAATTTAAAGTGTTGAATAAATGTATTGAAGTAAAGATTAAAGAGAAGAGGACTTAGGTAATCGCCCTGTAGGACTCCACGACCCATAGTAATAAATGAGGTATTGAAATCGTGCATGATGATTGATGCTTTGAAATTAGTGTAAAGATTACGAACTAAACATTTAATGTGTTCCGAAATATGATGATAACTGAGGAGTTCTTGAATTAAATTATGATGAACCTCACCGAACGCATTCTTAAGATCAAGAAGCGTTACCACTAGAGATCGCTGCTTTACCCTTGCTTGATTAATTCCATGGCCCATCTGTGCCTGAAATCTTAGGATAGAATCCTTTTTGAATGGCAGTTTCTATAAAGTTGTTCTCTGTAAGAAATTTGAAGATAGAATTTCGAAGGCAAGATGTGAAAATTTTCAATGGTACTGATTCGAGAGTGATCGAACGAAAGCTTGATGGGTCATCAGTGGCTCCCTTCTTGTGAACAAGGACAGTACATGCTGATCAATCAAATAAGATATTGATGGGAACAGATACCCTTCCCAAATGGTTAACACATGGACGGACAGTGTTGTGCCAAAAGGATCCCAGGAAAGGGAATGCGGTTCAAAACTACAGGGCGATAACATGCCTACCACTGATGTGGAATCTAATGACAGGAATGATAGCTGATCAAATGTACAATTACTTAGAAAGAGAAAATCTACTACCTGATGAACAAAGAGGTTCCAGGCAAAAGAGCCGGGGTACAAAAGATCAGTTATTGATTGACAAAACAATCCTGAAAGATTGCAGGAAAAGGCTCACTAATCTGGCTATGGCGTGGACAGACTACAACAAAGCTTATGACTTCGTTCCCTATAGTTGGATTGGTGAGTGCATGGAAATGTTTGGAGTAGCTGGAAACGTGAGAGTTTTTGCAAAGAAGTATGATGCAGTGGAAGTTGTCCCTAACTTCCAATGGAGAGGAACTTGGTGATGTGGATGTTAAAAGAGGGGTATTTTAAGGGGATAGTTTGTCACTATTGTTGTTTGTTTTGAGCATGGTACCATTATTGTCATTACTTAGAAAGGTAAATGTATGCTATGAGTAGGGGAAACAGGAGTATAAACTTAATCACCTACTCTTTATGGATGATTTAAAACTATATTCCAAGAGTGCAGAACAGATAGACTCCCTAACACAGACTACTCACATTTTTAGTACTGATATAGGCATGGAATTTGGAATCAAGAAATGCGGGGTTCTAGCTTTAAAAAGAGGGAAGATTGTAAGATGTGAGGACATAGAATTACCAAATGATGAGATAATAAAAGAAGTTGGACAAGAAGGATATACTTATCTGGGTATTGTGGAATTTGATAAGGTGAAGGAGAATGAAGTGAAAGAGAAAACAATGAAGGAGTATAAACGACGGCTGAGGTTAATTCCAAAGTCCAAGTTGAATGGAAGAAACAAGATAACTGCAATTAATACCTGGGCAGTAGCAATATACAGATATGGAGCAGGAATAATATGTTGGAGAGAGAGTGAACTGAAAAGCATCGATAGAAAGACAAGAAAAAACTTGACAATGTATGGTGCCGTGCACCCAAAGATTGATACAAACAGAATATATATGAAAAGGAAGGAAGGAGGTCGTGGCCTTATCAGTGTGGAACAATGTGTAAAAGGAGAAGAAAACAGCTTAGGCTTTTATGTGGCAAACTCAGAAGAGTTGTTGATAAGAGGTGTGTGTGCATCAGGAACCATACAGACAGAGGAACAATGGAGAAGGAAGAATTCAAGAGGAGAAAGGCAGAAGAGCTCAAACAAAAATGGACAGGAAAGGTAATGCATGGGTAATTCCTTAGAGACATGCCAGAAAAGGTAGATAGGGTTAAACCTTGGGCATGGCTGTCAAGGAGTGATTTGAAGGTGGGAACGGAAGCTCTCCTATGTGCTGCACAAGAACAAGCAATAAGGACCAACTACGTGAAGCATTATATAGATAAGAGCAGGGACAGTCCACTGTGTAAAATGTGTGGTAAACGAGGAGAAAGCATACAACATATTGTTTCAGAGTGCGATAAATTAGCCCAGACATGGTACAAAAGATGTCACGATAACGTTGCAAAGAAAGTACACTGGGATTTGTGTAGGAAACATGGGCTTGAGCATTCAGATAAGTGGTATGAACACACCCCAGAGGGTGTTGTTGAGAACGAGGCTGTGAAAATTATGTGGGATATACAATGCAATAACGTCATACAAGCAAGAAGACCAGATGTTATAGTAATTCATAAGGAAAAGAAAGAGGCTTTAATTGTTGGATATTGCTGTACCTGCGGATACGAGGATTGCAGAAAAAGAGTTGGAGAAGGTAGAAAAGTACCAAGATCTGAAAAGGGAGATAAAAAGGTTGTGGGAACTGCAATGTGCAAAAGTTGTTTCAGTAGTGATTGGTGCCCTTGGAAGCGTTACAAAAGATTTGAATGTTGGATTGAAAATATGGACATTGTGCCTGAGGTTGGAGTGCTGCAGAAGAATGCTTTATTGGGGACGGCAAGAATACCGAGAACAGTGCTAGAACTTTAAAGGAGAAGGACACCTGTTAGCCTTTAGTCGTATGCCATGACTCGCCTAACAGGAAGAAAAACAGCAGTAAGACCAGCCAGTGCAGAATTGCTTAAAATCCCATAATCATAATAATAATAATAACAATGGTTGGCTTTCTGACTTAGAACTAGAGGCGATTCGGAGAAATATCGAGATGGAAGACAATGTTGTTTATAAATTAGAAATTAGGGAGGAAACAAACCACCATGAAACTAATAGCATCGTTGAAGAAGCTTAGATGCAACAGTTGGAGGTGATAGAGGAAGAGGCCGTTAGTGATGATATCAGAGTTAAGGAAAAGACGCGTGAAGAGATGGATCTAACTGCAGAAGAAAGGGATATCTTAGATCAAATAAGGCAATTTATGGAAGGAGGAAAAACGTTGTGATGGTATAGCGTTTAAAAGGGTGGAAAGAAAAATCTGAAAGCGACCACTGAAAGAGCCAATAGAGTTATAAAGTATATTGAAACAAATGATATAACTGAAACGAATAATCTTATTGTTGCAACTAGTTTATGGATAGCAAAAGAGCTTGGGCTAAAGAAGCAAAAGAAAGAGTAGCTAAGTAAGAGCCATGTTGGAAAAGAAGGATTAAAGAATCAATAATTGAATTACGGAGACATATTAACAACTTGTAAAGAGCAAAATGGGGAAATACAAAAGCTGAAGAAATATAATGAATTGGTAAGAAAGTATAGGGTTAAAGAAAGGGAATTTCAAAAGTAATGGAAGAATTAAAGCAAAGGTTGCAAGCAAAGGTTGGTTAGATGATGTTAGAAAAGAATTAAAGAGCATCTCTCAAGAGAATGTTGTGGTTACAGTGGAAATGATGAAAAACAAAGTAAGAAAGCTGCCTAACTGGAAGGCACCTGGGCCTGATGGGGTGCAGGGCTACTGGTTAAAAATTCTACCCTCACTGCATGACAGGATTGCAAGACAAATGAATGATATAATCAACAGTAGCAAAGACACACCTGAGTGGTTAACTAAAGGAAGAACAGTGCTGTGCCAGAAAGACCCCCCACAGAAAGGGAATGCAGTAGATAATTTTAGACCTTTATCTTGCTTACTTCTTATGTGGAAGTTGATGACAGGTATTATACCTGATTTTGTGTATGGATTTCTTGTTGAGAGTGACTATTTACCATTAGAGCAAAAGGGCTGCAAGAAGAAAAGTCCAGGCGCTAAAGACCAGCCATTGATTGATACAGCAATTTTGAGGGATAGTAAGAAAAAGCATAGGAATTTGGCTATGGCATGGGTTGATTATAAGAATGCCTATGATATGGTACCACATTCCTGGATTATAGAGAGCTTAAGGTTAGCCCAAGTAGCACAGAATATTATTGAGTTTATTGAACGGTCAATGAACCAATAACGGAAGACAGATTTAACTATTTGTGGGCAAATGCTAGGAACAGTTAATATAAAAAGGGGTATCTTCCTAGGTGACAGTCTTTCTCCCCTCATATCTATTTTGTGCATAGTACCTATGACTAAGATCCTGAGACAGATGAGAGCTGGATATATGTTAGGCAACGTTAAGGTTAACCATTTACTTTTTATCGATGACTTGAAAATATTTGGAAAGAATGAGAAGGAAATAGACAGCTTGTTAGAAATAGTGAAAGTATTTAGTTGCGATATTGCTATGGAATTCGGAATCAAAAAATGTGGTGTAGCATATATCAAAAGAGGAAAGTTGAGTAAAGCAGAAGGGCTAAGGCTTCTCAGTGGAAACATGATTGCAGCAGTTAATGAGGGAGGATATAGATATCTTGGAATAACAGAGCTGGATAAAGTCAAAGAAAAGGAAATGAAACTGCAATTTAGAGCAGAGTATATGCGTAGACTAAAACTAATTATGAAATCGAAGTTACATGGTAGAAATAAACTTAAAGCGATCAATACATGGGCAGTATTGTTATTGAGATATGGAACAGGCATAATTGAATGGACAAAGGAGGACCTACAGAAGATGGATAGAAAGACAAGAAAGGTTATGACCATGAATAAAGAATTTCATCCTAAAAGTGATACAGCTAGACTTTATGTTTCAAGAAAGAGGTGCGGCAGAGGTCTCATCAGTTGCGAAGAATGCGTAAGAACAGAAGAAAGTAGCTTAAGTTGGTACATAGAGAATAGTAATGAAGAAATTTTAGCTAGTGTAAACAACCACAAGATTATGTGAAATGATGAAGCTGTTGAGCCAGTACAGCACAAGGCCAATAGAAAGCACATAGTCGAAGCTGGTAGGAAAGAAAAGGAAATGCATGGTCAATTTGTCAGAGAACTTCAGGGAGTTGATTGGGACAAGACATGGCAATGGCTAGTAAAGGGTGACCTGAAAGGATGCATAGAATCGCTGAATTGCAGTGCTCAAGAGCCGGCATTAAGAACTAACTACATTAAATTCCATATTGACAAAACTATTGACTCACCTTTATGTAGGATGTGTGGTGAAAGGGGAGAGAGTATTTACCATCTAGTTAGTGAATGTTGGAAGTTAGCACAGCGCGAGTACAAGCAGAGACATGATGATGTTGCGCGATATGTTCACTGGCAGATTTGTCAAGACTCAGGAATACAGTCGTGTGACAAGTGGTATGAGCATAAGCCAGAATATGTAATGGAAAATAAGGACTAAAAGATCTATTGGGACTTTATGATTCAATGTGACCGGTTGATAGAAGCAAGAAAACCTGACGTTGTACTAATAGACAAAAGAAGAAAAGAAGTAAAGATAATAGATATTGCAATTCCAGGAGATAAAAGAGTTAAAGATCAGGAGATAGAAAAGCGAGAAAAATACCAAATGCTGAAGGAAGAAGTTTAAAGATTGTGGAAAATGAAGTCTGTTACTGTATTACCTTTCGTGATTGGTGCGTTAGGAGCTGTGTCAGAACGATTTGCTGGATGTGTGAATAAGGTTGGAGCAAACATCAAGCTGGAGATAATCCAAACAACTGCACTCTTGGGAACAGCAAGGTTGTTAAGGAAAGTCCTGTCTCTATAGGGACACAAATCGAGGGACACTGTGGGACCTTTGGTGACTTGCTGTCACCCGCTCTCATGGACTAGAAAAACTGGACACGTGAAGTCTGAGATGACACACATGAAGAATAATAACTATAAAAACTGCCAGAACACAATCTGTAGCAAATGAGATAATAAAAATAATAATAATAATATAACAATATTTATACAGGTTAGTTTGTTCAGCAGTGTGAATTTGCTGCTGTCAATGAAGGACCGTATACCTAAAAGAATTAACATTAAGTTATTTACAAATTAACAACTTCAGACAGTATCAACTGCAAAGAAAAAGCTTGAAGTTAGAAGTCAGTTGAAATCTTTGCAGGCAGTCTTAAATTTAACTATCGATGACTCATTCTTCATATTGCTGGGAAGTTTGTTGAAAATCTTAGCACCCAAAATGCAAACGTTTTTCTACCTGCTTCAGATTTTACTTTTGGACGCAATTAGCTATGATCATTTCCGCGAGTGCCTTTGCAGTGATCCAAATGTTTAAAGTGCTTCTCATAATCAGGTGGTGAAATTCTATTCAAGCATTTGAAAACTTCAATAGCACCCATTTTATTTCTGGTAAGATTTATTGATGGTATATTGACATTATTTCTTTTACCATTTATAATCTTTCGACATCGCATTTGAATTTTCTCAAATTAGTATTTTTTATTTAGTGAAATGTGAATAAAAATGTTGTTGCAATAAAGTTGAAGAGGCATTATCATAACTTTGCATATTGCTTCAGCTGCATGAGGTGTCAGGTCTTGTCTAATGTGGAACAATACTAGCGGCATGCAAAAATAAGTCAACGCTATTAATGAGTTCTTTCCGACATTTAAGAAGTAAAGTCAATAGTCTTAACACAAAACTCAAGCGGCAGTATTTTGCAGCAAGAGTATCAAATTTCAAAGGCAATATAAATGAGACTTGGAGAACAATAAATCAGCTTTTCAATAAAAGATCTAAATCCATGAATATAGACGTTCTGCGAGACCAAAATCAGACTATTTCCAATAAGTGAGAAGTATCCCAGTCTATGAATAGCTTCTTCTGTTCCATCGGTAAAGACTTAGAGCTAGTTCATACGATGAACTGTAGATGAGCCGAACCTATCATAGCATTGGTTTAGCAATGGCACGACATTATGATGGTTTGATTCAAACGACGAACCTATTGTATTGTCATAGGCTTTAGTACCTTAAAAGGAAGCGACAAGAAAACGACAATACGCATGCGTATTCTAGAGTACCGAATAAACCTCCCGATTACTTTTTTTCCATACCCCGTTGTTTTTACTTTTTAATTTAGAGAATCTTAAAACATTTCTCAGAGAATCAGTTTACTGCAGCCTGCAACCAAATAGAAATCCCTAACTGAAATGAAAAGAAAAGTTTAAAAGATCGAAGTGCATATAAATTGATATGTTCGTTTAAAATATTTGCTTCAAAAATCTGTGTTTTCTATTTTCACACCCACCAATTTTCACCCCCATTTTATTCCAACCCAACTATTATTTAAAAATGAGCTTCCTTTTGTATCTTTTATTGTTAGCAATTGTATCGACTAAATCGTCCAGCATTTCGGTTGTCTACAGTGACCTTGGCCCTCCTTTTTTGACACAACTCTTCTTCTTGACGTTACACTCTGTTTCATCAGTTTCTTGGTCTGCATTCACATTAAATTCACCTCTCTGCTCTTTCTTTACCGCTTTGGCTTTGGCGCCATTTCACTATTTTCAGTATTTACTTTACTGCTGTCCTTCTGCAACTCACTTGAACCTTCTTGATTTTCTATGGGCATTTCCAAAGTGAAGGATTTCGCCGAGGAGAATGATATACTGTCGTCTTCTGACTCGCTTTCCTTCAATGTTTCCATTTTGAAAGAGAATGCGTACTTCCTAAGGCCTGCGATCATTTCCCCTCGTATTGATTAACACTAGTGTGCACGCTCTAATCAAGAAACTGAGTGCTAAAATCCAGAACCAACTAACTATTGCATTGGTGCAGCAATGGATCGTCTCATCGTCTGAAACCAAGATGAACCATGCATGATCCGCACGTCCGAAGGAGATGGGCCCATGTTGAACCTATGACCGGTGCGACTATGGATCAAGCTAATGTATTTTTTTAGTTTCATACTTTGAACCGAAGATGAATGTAACTACTAAATTGCTAAATGCATAGGTTCGGCTCATCTACGGCTCATCGTATGAACTAGCTCTTAGCAAGTAATATAGAAGGTGGGTATGACCCTCTGATTCTTTGTAAATACTCCTCAAGTAGTAATGCTGCAAAGTTTACATTTAAATCAATACATACTGGACAAATTAGAGAAGCAATTGGTAAGCTCAAAACATCAACGAGCTTTGGCGACGATGGCATCTCCAGCTATTTCCTCAAACTGGCAATGCCTTTCATTGAAGATTCTCTTGTATATTTATTGAACACTTCACTCGAAACAAGTCAATTTCCTAATTTCCTGACCTTTGGGAAATTGCTCGAGTTTCACCAATTGTCAAAGATGGTGACAAAACCGAAAAGTCTAATTATAGGCCAATATCGGTACTACCTGTTGTCTCCAGGTTCTTTGAAAAACTTGTTTTTAACCAGTTGTAATTGTATCTGAATGATAATTGTTTCATCAATTCTAACCAGTCTGATTTTAGAGAGCTTCATTCCACTGTTACATGCTTGCTTTAAAACACTAATGCCTGGTACAACGGATGGATATAGGAATCTGGCGGGTATGGTCTTTGTAGATCTGAAAAAAGCTTTCGATACTGTTGATAATTCATATTCTTTGTAGGTAGCTGGAATCCTATGGAGTTCTGCATAGGGAACTGGCTTGGTTTGGATCCTGTTTATCTAATCGTGTCCAGTACTGCAGAGTAAGTGGAGTCGACTCGCAAATTGAAAATATCGACATTGGGGTGCCTCAAGGATCATGCCTTGGTCTACTCCTTTTTCTTGCTTACATTAATGATCTACCAAGAGCAGTAAAACATTCCACTACTTCCATGTATGTTGATGACACGCGTCTGTGCTTTAAGTTGTAGGATTTATCCCGGCTAAATGAGGCTTTAAATGAGGATCTCTCGCGCCTAGATGCTTCGTTGATTAGCAATAAGTTATCCCTTAATGTAGCTAAAACTCAATCAATGTTAGTTTCTACCAAAGCTAAAAGGAAAGCCATTGATAAGTCTAACCGGAATCTACAAGTAAAAGTTAAGGGAACGGACCTTGACGTTGTTAGCAAAATTAAGTACTTAAGAGTTCGCTTAAACAACAGCCTTGATTGGAAAGATCACGTCAGGGCTGATCAATTGATTGCTGGGGCTGTGCTAGTACAACTGAGATTAATTGTTTACAAATGTTGCAAAACAGGGCTGCTAGAATTGTAGCTAACAGCAGTTTCGACACCCCCAGCAATCAATTGATTGAGAAACTGGGGTGGAAAACTGTTAATGAATTAATCGACCTTGAGTCCAAACAATGGTTTTTAAAAGCTTAAATGAACTTGCTCCTCCATATTCATGCAGTTTATTGAGGAAAAACTCAAGTACCTCTTATAGACTACGCAATACATTAACAGATCTCAGGTTACCAAAAAAAGGTATAGGAAACGGCAAGAAATCCTTTTCGTTTAGGGGTGCCAAATTCCGGAACAGCCTCTCAGCTAACTGCAAGCAAGCAGCCTCCCTGAGCACTTTTAAGCAGCATATTTAGCCATCAATTGAACTTTCTGACATGCTCTTTGTATCGTCGCCTTAGAAACTCAGTCACACGCTCAATAAGATCACTTCATCAATTTTTATTTTCTTATTTCGTTTGTAAGCCAAGGTCAGTTACGGTCACATGACTTCTTTTGAATTAAAGTATTCCATCCACTGCTTGCACTGGCCTCAGTCGTCACTTGCGTCTATGGTTAGTTCCGTAGATCATTTCAAAAGCTTTCTATGTCATACTTAGCATAGTTTCTTTTGTAAACCATCCCAGGGATAAATGTTTGCTGTTGTTCTTAATAATCATGCCAATAAGATCATGATCGCTCATAGAGTTTCCACAAACAATAGTGTTTAATAAATTTTGCTAAAAAGGGGGAAGTATGCAAAAAGAGGCTCGTTCATGGCTTCCACTCACAGAAAGTTAAGGTGGCCCTAAATGAAACGATCCCTCAAGTTTTTGCGACAGAATGCTAGGTTTGCACCAAAATTTCTGCTTGTATCAGTGCACAATAGCTACATGGTAGTCTGGTCGTGACTGCAAAGTGCTCAATCTGGAAAGTTTTATAGCAGCAGGCATAGTAAAGTCTTCGGTCGTTGCTCCCAGATATTGCAATAATCACCTGAAAATTGCCAATTTTAAATAAAATATTGGAAGAAAACTGGTCCTGGTCTCTCGACCAAACTTTCTGACAGTACATTTCAAAGTATGGTCAAGATGATAGCACTAGTGGTGTAATACCCGAGATGAGTTTAGTAGCTATAGATATAGGAAGTGTTAACTTGAAGTTGTTGTGATGTCAAAATGGTATCTATTCATCGTACGGTTCGATACACTGACTTTTAGGGAGCAAAATCATCCTTCTTTCTTATCACTGTAGTAATACAGACCCTACTTTTCAGGTTAATGAAATAGTGCTTTTAATTTTGCCAAAGGTATTTATTTAATTACTTTTTCATGAACCTAAAAGCAGCCAATCTTTCAGTCATTAACAACAAAAATTTCCACCTGGCCTCTCAATGAAACTTTTAAATCTTAAAGACATGTCATTCTTCGCTTTCTTCGTGTCCAATGTTGTGGGTTGTCTCGCCTTGTCATGATATTTTTGCTATTATGAGTGGAACATTTAGGCTTATTTTCCCACAGCTAGCGATTAATTAGAGCACTAACTGTAACAGCTAGCAACGAGTTTGTGCTCCATTAGGCCTACCTTGACTGAACCAATCAACAAGCTCATACAGAAATGAAGACTTCCTCTAGAAAAACCACGGAGATATTAGGAATGACAACACACAGCAAGCCTTGTGCATTTTCGCACTATTCATTTTGCACAACTGTCGTGTAACATTTTCCCGCATTTTTGATTGCAGCCTACCGGGTTTCGTTTTCATTTTACATTTCCCTCTTGCTCATTTTGCTTATGAGATGTTGCTATTATATCTATCAATATATTTGTATCCCTGGTGACATAATTAGTTTTTTCAATAATCTGTTCAAGGCCATTATCTCTAATTATTCTCTTTACGTCTCTGTCTTTTGTTCTATTTAAATAGTCTGCATTTAGGTCCCCAAGGAGGAACGTTTCTTTGTTCTCAATCAAACCCGTTCAAAGCATGTCATCAAACTTTGCTAAAAAGTTTGGATCGAGGTGAGTCTCTTTGTTTCCGTAAGAAGCAAATTCACATTGACCAGTTTTTTGATCAAGCCATTTACATTTTGATGGAATACCTTTAAGCATTTCGGTTTCAGGAAATGCGCTACATATTCAAAAATATTTTCAGACTCGCCAATAGTGGGTTCGTCAGCCATTCTTTCTTTAGCCATGCACGCCCTGCAAACTATATTTTTGAATCCATATTTGATCTTGTCAACAAGACATTTTAAGTGAAATAGCTTGCCACAATGAAAGCACTTTTCTTGGCTCTGGCTTTTTCGAATTGATTTCCTGCAGGTAACGCATTTTATACATGGTCCTGGGACACAACTCGATATCATTCGATAGAAGCAGCAATAATGTGAGGCCTACATGAGACTCTTGGCCTAAGTGAAGTCTTTTTCTTGTCTGTCAACCCACAGGGAAGTAAAAAACTAAGATCTGTGCTGTCATTTGCTAGTTCTCCATGAAACAAGTAGCACAGAGAATTTGCATTGATAAGTGATTGTTTCTTAGCGTACATTATGCTACAAATTATTAGAGCAAACTTCAGAGCAACCGCCATGTTGTTCAATCCGTCGAATCAATAAGATGTTGCTGAAGTATCTCAAAATATCTCATTTTGGAAAACAGTATAAAGCAAAGTTATGAAAGCAAAAGGTGACAATCACTGGTATTGTAGTTGAAAAACGTTCCTCGATTGCACGGTTGGCACAGGTGAGTTTTCGCTCGTGCTGAGGACTTTGTAAGTGTGTGTGGACACGCACACATGCGATCGTACGTGTCTCCGGGCATGGACTGGAATATCTCTTCGACTGTGATAAGAATTTTCATGTAAGGAAACTGGTTAATTGACAAGAAACGGTTGAATGCAGCAAGTCTCCTGAAGGTCTATGAATTGGCTTAAAATCCAATGACGTAATTAAATTTCATGGATGTTTACATATCTAACTAATCACATACCAAATATGAACTATAAAATAAATAAAAATTTTGAAAGCAGAAGGTCATGGAACTCCAAATACACCCGAAAATAGGTCAAATGCTCTTTTAACATTTTGCATGCCAAAATTCAATCTCGTGAAAAACATTGTATTTTCACAATTACAGGACAACACATCACATCGCCCAGAATACGAAAGCACAGTAGAAGGATCGTCACTAGAGCCTGGTTCTTCTTCTAATCTCAAAATTATCTGATAAGTTATCAACCTGAAATCTCATCATGAGCAGTAGCAAATTAAAAGCAGAAGAAATTCAACAATCCAATGAGATGCAATAGCTTTTTCTTATTTACAATAAACAAAGAAAAATGAATGACATTAACACCGGTACATCTAAGAGGGCAAGACGTCTGTTGACATCGCTAGTACAACTAAATAATGTATGAGGTCAATTGATTTCAACTTATCCCAGGTGCATCTCATCATTACAGCAATCCAACACGGCAACGGCAAAGGCTACTGTTCTTCACTTTCGATCCATTCGTACTTCAATGTCTCTACCATCCATTTTTGTACCATTCATACCAGCTGTGTTACCAGTCAAGAAAGCTAATTGAAATATGCCTAAGATCTAAGATTACATCTTCACCAATGATCACCCTAACCTATGTTCCCCATCTCGGGATCTCTCCATATCACCGTCAAAAATTTTGCCAACAAAAATGGCTCTCCTACTTTGAGTTTATCTTTACCTTTTCAATTGTTTTTCGATTTATTGTAAGTAGTTAAGTGGAGGGCCCTTGAAAATCAGCTTCATTGCTGAAAGGTGACCCTCCTCAAATATATTAAATGAATGATTGAATGAACAAATAGTAATCAACAATGATAGCAATCAGTAGAAAAGGATACAAACAGCATATCGAGCTTCATCAGCAGTTTCAAAGAGAACTGTACCACATCCTTTTGATCTACCGCGATCATCTGTCATAACATCCGCACGTATAACATGACCTAAAAGAAATGACATTGTGAAGAATTAAATACAATAATAGTCTGTAATGTTTTGTCAGCAAGATATATGCAGAGCAAGAAAAGAGTAAAGCCTTTTTATTGCAATAACAAATAGATAATCAGGAATAGCCAGATACTCAATAAACAATAAGTAATCAAATGATACAAAAATTAAAGAACCCAGTAGGTACCGTAACATAGAACTGTAGAGCTGAACTAAGACAAGGTAATTGATTGCAAAAGAAGTGCTGGACAATAATCTGTTATTTGAAGTAATGCTAAATGACAGACACAAATGAACAAAGTAAATCTGTAGCCAAAGACTGATGGAAAATAGTTTCTTACCGTAGTTTCTAAACCGGTCTTTAAGATCTTGCCAAGTAACTTTCCATGGTAGCTACAAGGACAAAATCATTATAGTCTACGCCAATGAAAGACACTTAGGGGCGGCGTTGTTCCCCAATAATTTCAGATTTGAAGAATGGTGACGAAATTACATAAGCAATGGTTAAAATGTAGCAATAATCAACAACATTCAAGAGGCTTTTATACTCCTCCCATCCATAAAAATACGTTTTCAAGAAAAGGGAACTCAACATTACTATTTTAAGGAGTAATGCAGATCCACGTAGTTAAAAATAAGAAGGATGAATCAAAATGATCTTTCTTTACTCTAGAGTACCGAACAATTGGGGAACTGCTAATATTGGGGGAATGGAAAATTTTTGGAAAACTGATAAAAGGAGGATTGGAATAAAAGGGGCGTGTGGAAAAATGGATGGGACAGAAAATAGAAAACACAGATTGTTGAAGTAAACATGTTAAATATATATATATATATATATATATATATATATATATATATATATATATATATATATATATATATATATATATATATATATATATATATATATATATATATATATATATATATATATATATATATATATATATATATATAAGCAATTCGCTTTTTTCAACTATTCCTTAAAATTCTGTACCCGGTTTCCATATTTCTGCGTACTGTAGTGCACTAACTCTCTGAGAACTGGTTTCAGATTCTCTATACTTTACGAAAGGGGGGTTGGAATAGCAGCGAGGGGAGTTGGAAAAAAATCGAAAAATTAATAATCGGGATGGGATGATTATTCGGTACTCAAGAGTACACGCAAATAACTTAATAATCCTACAATAACTTCACGTCTTTACAGGAAGTAGGATCCCCTCTCTTGGGACAACTATCGTCAAAAATCCTAGATTCCTCAAAGCCATGGCTTACAAAATCTTAAGATCTTTTTACAAGTCTGAGAATGACAGAAAGAACACGCTGATGTCCCAAACATTGGTCAGTTAACAGTAAGTGATTTACAGATCTTGTTTTGTAACTGTTATAAAATTGTTACTGTATTACTATATAGCAATATTGTAAATGTAACAATAGTTACTGTAACAACAATTAATAATAGCTAATCGTTCAACTGGCACCTAATCCGAATCGGCCTTCATATATAGGAAATTCTAAACATGCAAATACCAAATTGAACAAAACTATGATAGAATCAACAATGGAAAAGCCACGAATTACTTCTGATGTTGTAGTTAAATACCAATAGTCTGAATAAATATTTGGAAGAACTACACAGCATATAAAATGCATTAACCCGAGTACTCCCTTATTTGCTACAAACAATACCTAATTTGTTCGGCAGAAAGTATAGGCAGGACTTCTGATAAAAGGACCGCCCATGAAACATGGAAACATGAACATTCATCTGAAGAGCCAATGTTTTCAAAATCAGCTGTCAGCCATCGCATCCGACGGCAACTTTTTCATTTCCGACGCCTACTTTCCTTAAGGTAAATGATCTGATAACGAAACTGTTACTGGTGTTAGGCCCTTGCAGCTTCTACTCAAATGAACGCAACTCCTACTTCAAAAACTGCTGAGAACACCGACAGCCAGTCAGGTTTTGTAGAGACATTTAATCGTAAAACGACCAAAAAATAACAACAATCACTACTGTTCAGCATTTTTGCATACTACAAGAAACAGTACACTTTTTGAATAGGAATACCTAACTTTTCGCTGAGCCTCAACATCCTTAAATTTTTTCGATTTTGAGCCTAAGATTAATTTTAAATATCGAACGCATAACCATGTCGGAATATCAAAGGATCGTATTCAAATTCTAAATTTCTTTCTTTATCATAAAGCAGAATAAAAGTGGAGCAGATTAACAAATATTGTTTCGATGGTGAAAAAGTCAATCTACAAGCAGCATTACAACTCAAATACACAAAAACTTTAACTCTTGATGAAACTTGAGCCTTGCATTATTCTTAAATTTCAGCGATTCTGAGCCTGAATATTCTTATAGACTTTATTCTTATAAAAAGTGTGTATACTAGATATCCACTACGATTACCCTAACTGATTCTAAGGAAGCACTTTGTGAATAAAATTGGAGTCAAATGTTTTAGTTGTAAAGTACCAACACAGTAAATGCACTGCAATTCACTTGATCAAAATTCTACAACTACTTGGCAAACTTGAAGGTTGTCTTCGAACACAAAAAGGGAAACAAGCCAGGTGTACTCGAAATTCACACTCGTCAGTCATTCAAAAACTTCCACTTTCCAAATTCTCAAAATCAAGAGCCCCTGCATAACGAAATTTGAGCTCTTCAACAGTCCAATTCGTGTGCATCGTGACCAAATTAACCACCATGCTCAAGTTTCCCACAGGCTGCAAAATTGCTGCCGAAATAAGCACCACTGGTTCATATGAAAACAATCAGTAAACAGCATCCAACAGACCTACCACATCATCTTCAAATACTTACATTTCGCACGAATATCTGTCGACCGCTGTCGTCACGACCACTGTCATCCCGACGGCTTCCTGAGCTAATCTTTTCGTCATTCGCTCCGCTATTCCCGAATCCTCCAAAGCTGCTGCTGCCGGACAGACTTCCTCCACCGTACGCCGAACCATGACCTAACGATGCCCCGCCCATACTAGCACCAATATTACCTAACAGACTGCTCAAACCACCTAAACCTTGTAAGGCCCCAAGCCCTGTGCTACTTAGTGCCTCCAGTCCCTGATTCCCGAGACCAGCGGCTCCTCCAGAAAAGCCTGTTAAAGCAACAATAGTAGCTACAGGAAATAGTCTGCAAAAATCCACCTGCATACAAGAAAAGAACCATCAGGTTACAAAGAAAATGAGAAATAGCCTTCGGTAGTTTTCAAAGTTCCAAATGCATCCCAACCAATACTTTTCCATCAATACAAAACTGTCCATTCATCCAGCTGTAAAAGGTCGCTGAGAGTAGCCAGATCTTTCAGCTGTTTCAATTAACTTGATGGGAAAATTAGCTACTCAACCCCCCCCCCCAACTAAGTCCCATATACTACATAATGAAATCGATGATATGTGAAGTAGAGTACTGGGTACAGTACATCCTTGCCTATCCCAACAGCTTGAAATGAAAATGAGAAGAGATGTTCTAATAGGCTAAAATTTTGATGATTGAGGACAAGATTATGGATTATGGTCAAGAAGTATGAAACCCAAGACTGAGAATCAAACTATCATTTCAATCTTCAGAAATACTCATGGTATAATGAATAGATTAGTACATATGCTTGCAGCCTATGATAGCAGTCCATGCCCGGAGACACGTGCGATTGCAAGACATGTGCAAAATCCCCAACACGAGCGAATACCACTATCAACCGTCCAATGAATTGCACGCGTCCAATAGGAACTTCGATGTCGCAATTATACCATAAGTGATTGCTACCCTTTGCTTTCACAACTCTGTTGTATCCTGCTTTATCCCGAAATGAGACATTTGACATGCTTGATCAAGAAGAAACTCTGTATTTGGATATACAAATCTTAAGACTGTACGTGCAATTCCAAACAACTAAGGGTAACCGCTCATGCAGGTAAAAGTTTTTCCGGGCATGGACTGTGATGGGAAGAAATGCAAATGGAAAATAACGTTGCATATGCTGCTCAGCTAAAAATCAATAGAGATATCAATAAGAGAAACTCATTCATAACTTCCTGAATTCGTTTTATTGCCTGATTTCAATTGGGTAGAAGCTTAAACTAGTGTCCTATCATATCAAGGCATGTTCGGATGTGCAACAACCCACCTAAAATGGTGCTCAATCAACCAACTTTTGGACAAACAAAGATGCAGTGCACCTTTAAATGATAAAGGTTAGAGTTTCAAGACTCCAGTGTTTTGAGAAAAGCTGATAGCTACATTACCCTGCTAACATAATCTACTTGCACTACATGTTTAAACTTAAACAGCTTCATGAAGTGTTTGCATGTCAGAGGATTTTGTTGGCATGACAGCTCAATAGTTAAATCCTTAGTTGTCTTTAAACTAAGAGAAGCTGACTGTATATTTTCCAGGAGGTATTCCAGATAACATTGAACATGAGGGCAAGGTCCATACCACTTTAAGCGCAAATTTTAATTATGCAAAAATCTAATATTTTGGTCAGTGTGGGAAGGACCACTACATCTAAAATGTGGATTATATATTAAATGAATAGAGTGGAGATGTGGATGGAAAATGGAACTCAGATTTGCAAAAAACAATCAATAATGTACCAAGACTGGGGGAATTTAATCAAACCAGAAAAATTCAAAAGAAAATAGCAGTTAGTGAAAATAGTGTTATGTAGTGCATACCTGATCCACCACTTCCACTACCTCCAAGGTTACCAAGAGCACCAGATGCTAAAGCAGATAATGCAGCCAAAGACTGCAACTGCAGCAATGCAAGGGCATTTGTTTGCTGTTGGTTTCCTCCACTCTGCCCACCAACACCAAGGCCCAAAGCTCCCTGAGTATTCCCACCTGATGTTCCCAAGACCTTTGACAAAGCTGAATCACGGTCCTATGAAATAAGATAAAGTTGCAAATAACAATTTTATGAAAAATTTGTGATAGGTCTACAGGGATTCTAACTTTAAATTTTGCAAATATCATACAGTATAACACAAAAAACTCAGATACCATAAAAACCTATGTACAAGCCGCATCCAATTTAGTTTTGAAAATCATTCATTTGGAAAAATTTAAGTCACAATGGGTTGCCTGGTACAATTCTCAAAAACTGAAATGCAAACAAATATGCCAAAATTTACATTATATTGTAACTAGCAATGTGCAACTTGGCAAAAACACAAAAACAGTTGTATTTGTTAAGAAAGGGGGAAATCATGCTGCAGGATGCCAATGCGATGTTGATGAAGTATGTGTAGGAAATTTGGCACATTCTTTGTTTGTAATCTGATCTTTCTGCTGATAGTCATATCCAACAGACTCATAAAATTAGTTCAAGCATTGTAGTACTTAAGCACATTAATAAACCTCAAAAACATTTTCCCCCAATTTTGGATGCTATAAAGCAGAGGCATGGCCAATATGGGAAAGCAGCTTATATGTGGGTTTTATTGGTACTCCTTTTGTTAAAATTCACAAACTGAAAAACTAAAACAGAAATCAAAAGTAAGATGATTGTTGTTCTCAACTGTGATTGATGGGGAACAACATAAAGCAAAAAATAATAGACCATTTATACATGATATTATATGCAATGTAAACCATTGCACTGTCTGCTTGCTTAGTTATAGAAACAGTAGCTAAAATATTTCTTCTTTTTAATAAAGTTAATCCTCTATATTATATGTTGAATACACAGAGTGGTTATGTGAAATAATCAAGATAAAGAAGCATCTGCAGTTTGCATTTCTTCTCTGCAAAACAATCATAGAACAACTTAAAGTTCTAACTAAATGACAAACACATCCTTTTCATATGTCACCTTGCTTCAACCACAAAATGACAATGTACAGAAATCATATCTAGAATTCAGAATTCAGGTAAAACTTATCATTAAATCATCTTCTACAAGGTTAAGACATGGGTTGTACATACCAGCCTTGCAACAATTGCTCTATCACCAAATGTGTATCCATTAAACATTGCTTTACAAAAGTCAAGGATGAAGTTCAAACATACGAAAACAACAATGACAATATACACAGGGATTATTGGTGAAGACTAAAGGAATAAAAAAATGATCAAATATCCTCAGCAATTAGAAATATCTGGGAAACTATCACAAAATAGAAGCATTTTAATTTCTTTTTGCTTTTGACATTAGAATAAAAGCCAACAAAGCAACAAAGCTGACAACAAACAAAGAACAATGAACAAATCTGAGAACAACAAAAGAAAGCAGAACAAATAAAGCTGACTATCTGTCTGTGTTCCACACTGTAGATTTGAATCTAACTCCAATTGGCCAAACAATGCACCTAACCATTGATAAAAAGGATACAGATAGCTTGCAATGCTTCAGCTGGTGTCTCAAATACAACAACGCCAAATCCTTTTGACTTCTTTTCATTATCTTCTGCAATATCCACTCTTAAAACATTTCCTTAATAAAACAGATAACTAGCATGAATATAATAATGCACAGCTTTTGCAACATCACATTTTATTTCTTATAAATGAGGATAAAAAGAAGTTCAAACCTACTTAATTTAGGGAAATCGAAGCTTTCACCATTTATTGATTTTCCAGTTTGTTGCTCCCGAATAATAAAAAATGTTGTGGAAAATGCTACTATTGGGTTTAAAAAAACCTCTGTTCACGCACCTGCCCTTCTAAAAACATCTTTGATTTTTTGCCAAGTGACTTTGTAATCAAGCTAGAAAAAACCAAAAACATTATAAATACTAGTGAAGCATAATGAAAAGTTTAACTCTTCAACTCCCTGTTTGCACTAGTAATTCAAAAATAACTTTTCTTTGAAAAGCTATTCTGTTTGTGTAACCATGGCAAACATGAAACTGAATATCTATAAAATATACAATCATTTCACTAGAGGTGTACTAATTTTGGCAAAAGTTCATCTTTCAAAAAAAAGTTGAATATGGTAAAGTTCCTTATATACATTGGCAAATGAATTGTTGACAGGCATTTCTAATTCCAGACTGTTTCAGTCTGGGATTCAACAGTCTTGTTGCTATCACAATGTTGTGAACAAGAACATACAAGACAAGGGTACATGTTGGATATTGCAGTGAGCTAATACCCTAATTTTCACAAAAAGTGTACATGCAACTTAAAGCTTTAATACTAAAAGATTTTCTTCTCAAAACATTTCAAAGAACTCTCTTCCCTCAAATAACATGTCTGTATCTCTCCTGCCATTGATATTGGCATTTCCATTTACAGAAGCTATCTTTACTTGCTACAGTTATGTTTTTTAGAAGGTAATATCATGGAAAGGTATAAGGGCCAACAACTAAACTCTAACTAGAGGAAAGATCAAGAACACAGAGAATGTTTCAGTTGATTGATTGCTAAGATGTATTTGAAGTTAGACTTGAAGATATAGTTGATGTTAGACTTGAAACAAGACTAGGTATAGGATTCAGGGAAGTAGTGGAAGGCAAGGTGTTCCATAATTGAGAAGTTCTTGGAATGAAAGATGATTTGTGAGCTAGAGTTCATGGATTAGATAGCAGAACTTGGAAAGGGTGTGGTAGCATAGAGCATCTGGTGTTTCAAACACACCTCACTGGATCAGGAACATTCTTGATTTCCTGAAAGCAATGACTATCAAAATAGCAATAAAAATGGAAAGATTTACATCAAGACAATGCTTGGAGAGAGGATGTTGAGAATTGGTGAGATTTGAATTGTTGTTGAGATAGAATTCTTTGGATTGGGCTACATCAAGAAGATGGAAAGGGGATATTGGAATGCCTAATTAGACATGGGCGCAGTACTCTGAGAAGGAGGAAGCTAGCATTTGTGTATAGTTAACAGTTGAGATGACAAAAAACCACAGGCCCTAGAAAGAAAGCCAAGTATCAAAGATGAATGCTTAGCTATAAAGTTAATGTGGGGTCTCCAAATGAGATTAGATGAATTAGAATGACCAACCTGAGTAAATGAAGATGAAAGCCCAGTTCATGTGAAATAAAAGATAATCATTATTTTTCAAAAACAGCAGACTCCTCTTTTTTACTGTCAGTAAAAATATTTATAAATATGTTTGTTATTCAGAGGAGTCAAACTTTAAAAATTGCTAATGGAATTATATTTGCATGTTAAAGCAAAATGAATACTGGTCATTGGCAGGTACAATAATAAAAAATTGCTTGAGCAAATCCAGCCTTATTCAACAATAAGGAGTAATGTAAAAGAACCACTCCTTAGAACTACATGTGGCAAGGAGAAAGGTATGACAATCTGACTGTTGCTTGACTTTCTCCTATAGCTCACAAAGCCCTGGAACCCCCTCTGCAAGATAATAAGGCAAACAAACTTGAACTTTGTAATTAAGCTGTACAAAAGATTTCTACCATCAAAATTTAACATAAATAGGAATACTGAATACAAATTTAAAAAGATTAAACATATACTTCTGAAGTCTTTAAAGTAAATACAACATAATATACAATAGACATTCAAGAAGATAGAACAGTCACCACAAGCTACAAAGAACTTCAAAAATTACTTACATTGCTAACAAAAACAGTTGAGTTGATGGGATCTGAATTTTTTGAATTTAAAAATGAAGCATTTGCACCACCTCCAATGAGATTACTCATGCTGCTTTGTTGCTTACGAACCTGCTCATTCTCTTTGTGTTGTCTTAATTGCCTTTCATATTTGTCATCATCAACTCTATCCTATTTACATTGCAGATAGGGAAGAAATTACCATATTTAATAGAACATAGAGCTTAACAGATTCCTAAATGGCTCAGCTTCATGTGATGAAGTTGGTATCTACATATTTTTCCAAAAATGCAACAGAAAAAAATTTATAGGAAAGGAAAATAAATATTTATTTGGAGAAAACAAAGACATTATCTTTGTATACAAATAGTTGGAATCATCAACTATCAATGTTCTGAAAATATGTACTGTAAAAATATCCTCCTCCCAAAATATGATAATGACAATTTTCATACTATATGAATTGTGAATCAAGTTTTAGTAAACATACGTTTTTAAAAATACTTTTGTCAATCATAAACACCACAAAAATTCTTATACTTTTACAAAATAAACATAATGTACTTTAAAACAATAAATTTTTCAAAGGAAATCTGACAATTACTACAATACGATAATATATTTCGGGCTTTACAAGGAAAATTAAAATATGAAGGGGGCAGATTATTGGCAAAAAGGTTAGCAATCACGAAATCACTTGTATTTACTATTTAAGTCCACAAAAATCAATTTGGGAGGAAAAAGTTGCAAAACACTTATTTTGCATAGGATAAAATCTGCTATTACTATAAACAAGATTTGAAAAATTGCTTTTAAAATACCTCTCTGACTTTGAGTTTTCTCCCAAGCACTTCATAATCATCTAATTCCTTCACAGCTGTTGAAGCATCATCAGCTCTTGTAAACTCAACAACACTGTGATAAAATACTCTTATTAATATTGTCTATCTACCTGATCACTGAAAATATTTTTTGAAATAGCTGGTAAAAATGTCAAAATTAAATTCTCAATATTTTCATATTATGGAAAATCTGAAACAACTGGTCAGCATATTCAAGTGTGAATTTTTTCTTTCTTGCATGTTTCACTCCTGCTGTATTGCTTTTTGATCATCTGCATGCATATATGCAAAAACTTTCTTACCAGTGCAATTGTTCAAATGCAATTATTCAAATGTGCCAATAATCATACAAGCAAAGCTCTGCTTATGAAAAGAACTGAAGTGGTTAGAGGCTAGCTTATCTTGAAATTGTCTATTAATTTCCTTCAAACAATTTCTAGCATCAAACAACTAATTACTCATTGGTTAACCAGTGCACACTAGCTGCAAAAAATAATCCACTTACGCAGTTCCCTATTGGTATTGATGAGATGAAATAGAAAAGAACAATAAATTATTGAATGTAAACCATGAAATTTATATAATATTTATTACAATAACAACAGGATAGAGATATTAGCAAGTCAAATGAGGAAATTGAAAAATACTCCAAGTCAGACAGAAATTAGGTCTCAACATGGTCATTTTCCAGATTGTTATCTTAGACTTGAGCATGGGGAAGTTCATTCATTATTGCATGTAAGGAGATGGAAGCAGTCAAAGTGGTACACATGCGCAGATGACATCAAAGTGTGCAGAAGGTATCAAAGTGTGCAGAAGATATCAAAGTGTGCAGAAGATATCAAAGTGTACAGAAGATATCTGGGCCAAGTGTGTCATGGAGGGAGGCTCAGCCCTTTGCTAAAATTATGAGAAATTTGGAGGGGCTGAACCCACATTTATCAAACAGATGTTAGGCTGAACAAGTTATTAACTATGCATTTGTTAAAGAAGGGAAAGGAAAGGCATGCCCTTGTAAATAGAAGACAAATGCTACAACCCTATGTTGGCTGGGAAGGTCATATTATCAGGTCAGATTTAGAACTTGTCTCAGTGAAAAGGAAAAACTACACATTTTCAATACATGGAAGGATATGAGCATGTTTATAGTCACAATTCAAATTTTCATGACTCACTCTTGGTTGTCCACGATTATCTGAAATCATCTCAACATATTGAACATCACCCACTAGAATGTACACCACAGGTGGTAAATTTATGGAATTAACATATAAAAAGGCATATAACAAGGTGGAAAAAATAGTAAACAAGCTCTTCTCTTTTACAAAATACGTTATTCAATCCAAGTTAAAAACATAAAAAGACAAAAATGAAGTACACTAATACTTTCTTTTATAAGAACCAGTAAAGTTGAGGGTCAAGCTGGCTGTTTTGATTTATCAAAAGCTTTGATGCAGAATTGTTCTTCATTTGTTCCCAAATTATTGGGGCGTGCACAATTTAGAAACTAGACAATATACAGGACAATATTCAATGCTTTGATTGTTTGAGAGCCCATTAGCTAAATGTCACATTCCAGGTTGTATCTCTTGTATATTTGGGTGTTGCAGGAACCCCATAAAATTAAACATTTTGCTCAAGTCATAATATATAAAACCAGTAGTATATAAGGAGACTATAGAGGTATTAATTTTTTTAATTTTACATTTAATTTGCTTTCAAATGAGACCCAACATTAATATGTTTGGATTTGAATAAGAGTTACAGATTTTGCCAACAATGGGGTCAAGTTCTGTACACTATGAATGCAATCTGCTACCAATAAACTTTATCTTTTTTCTTTGAAATATTGTACAGTCAAGTTTTTCATGAAAATTCACCACCACAAAAAAATTAGGCTGAATTGGAAGACAATGGGGTGCCTGCAACACCCTATTGCATATAAATTTTTTCTTGAAAAGGTTTATAAACAATTATAAACATCCATATGTTAGCAGAAAGCTTATGCATCATTGTCCTTAAATATGTTTTTGTAGAGCACTTCAACCTCAAGCTTATTCTTAATTTGTTCCTAATTTTTCATCAAATTTCAGGCTCTTATTCTTATTAAATTGTTCCTATAAACAGAGAATGCATGTATTCCACATCAGAAATTTTCCACATGTTGCACAAGTCTATGGGTTTAAAAACTAATTATTGTTTGACAATAAAGCTGTAATTTCCTTTTGAGCAAATTATATGCAAACCACTAATGTAGGAACAAACTAAGGTAGCTTTTAGGAATTTCTAGTAGAGCAAACTGGCTGCTATCAGGGCTTTCATAGACCTTTGGGGTCTTCATTTCCTAGCTATCAATTCCAAACTGGAAAAGTTTGCACTTTACACCAAGGTTTTGGATTTGGAAAGAAGACCTTCACTTGTGCCAAGTTAAACACCTTAGGTGTGCGCAATGACAAATTCTCAAGTGTCACACTTCTATACTACAACTATAAGAGGAAACCAAAGTAGGTTGATTCAAACAGGTAATGCTAACCTTTTCTCATAATGTCTTTGAGCTCCTGCCATTTAAGCTCATAAGGAATATTAGTTACGTACACTCTACAATCTCGGCTAGCGAAATTTCTACCACGCCGGTCTGACGGTCCATGTCCCCTGGAGTCTCTTGGCCTTCTTCCATCCCTTTCACTACTCCTTCTGCCCCGATCATCTCTTGGGCTTCTATGCCTTGGGCTCCTGCTTCGTGGACTTCTGCTCCTTGATCTTGATCGCCTTTGACTATCTCTTTCATGTCTATTCCAATCATCCCCTGCAGGACCTTCATCGTAATATCCCCCTTCCTGCAACATGTCACCTGCAAGACCCTGACCTTCGGGGTAAGCTTCCATTTGCTAATTAATACAGTCAGAAAAGACCAAATGATTAATAGATAATATTTCCTTCAATAACAGAGCACGAAGTGACCATACGTGTACAGGTAAGCTTTGTCTGACTATCTGTGATGTTTCTAATTTTGTTTCACTTACCTCTTCACAGTTGTAGGCCTTGCGTTTCTGCAGCAACTCATGTTGTCCTTTCCCACAATGCACCATAATACAAGCTCCTCCACAAGTGTCATACTTATGCCGCGCAGTTTGAATTTTCCTCATATTTTTATCCCTGTGGCAAGGCGACAAGGTTAAGGAAGTGGGATTCAACATGTCGGAAGAGGAACCAAACTGGGAGGTTTTGGAATTGCCTCCAGAGGTAGAGATTGCAATCAAGAATAAAACATCAGCCGAAAATACTGTACAAGATGCTAGTGCTAAAGATGTAGGTGTTGAAATACATAGCAGTTTTAATGTACTAATAACTAGCTCCGATTTCGCTATCTTTCGTGAAAGCCATAACAATTAAATTTATAAAGCACCCAAAATGTGAAGAGAGAAGTAAAGGGTGGCCTTTCCATTGCACTTACTCTCGCTCCAAATAATTTCAATACAAAGGGCTTGCATAGCATATACTCACAACTTCAAAATATCAATTTCATGATCTGCACACTTTTTCTTGTGAGAATAATTTGAGAGTAGTTGAAGAGTAACTCAAGGCTCAAGCTTCATCAAGACTTGGAATTGTGCTGTATTCGAGTTCTAGTACTGTTTGTAGATCAACTTTCATATTTCATATATTAGCAATATTTATTATTCAGTTCCACTTTTATTTTGCTTTCTGATGAATTAAAACACTAATGAAGATTGGGATATAGTCCTTTAGTTTTGGCACGAATTTACACCCTTGATGCTTAAGAATAATTTAGGAATAATAGTAGGCTCAAAACCAGAAAAATTTAAGAACATTGAGACTCAGTGAAAAGGTAGGCATTCTTTCAAAATAGTGTGTATCTTGATACTGAGTGATCCTGCTATTTTTGGATAATTGTGTATTATAATATTTAATACGATATATGGATATACTCCTTTCTTGGTATTTGTGCATACAAGCTGACCATATGTGGCATGTCTGCGCAAATGAAATAGTGGAGTATATTTGTATATTATATCAATCATTATAGATTCAAATTCTATAATTGTACTTTTGATTTGCCATTGGATGGAATGAAGTTTAGTAAAAGTTAAAGAAGAGAGACTCTGTTATCATTTCATCTCAATTCTAGGTTCAAGAAGATAGGCTCTGTGGGTACTTGTTGAAACTTGGAGGTACACTATGCCAGAAAGTTTGTTTTTTCAATGCAAAGTCTTCCAATTTAATGGTTTTTCTTGTTCTTGAGTTTCAATCAATATACTTATCAGCAATAAGCATCATCTGTAAATTAGACTTCACTAGTTTCCTACAGAGCTTGAGGTGTTTAGAATCTGCAGACAGAGCAATTTTATGATATTATGCTTTCACAGCCAAAGGTATCAAGACATGGAAGAAAAGATGGTTTGTTTTTGAGCCAAGAAGATGTATTCTTTACTACTATAGGACTCCAAATTGTACAGAGCCTCTTGGGTGACTATATTGCTTATCATTATGATTTTCTACAAGTGTTTCTTTAAAATGTATAAAGGATTTGATGATAGTTGAGCCATGCTGCTAAACTGCATTTTGACTTCCCACTATTGCAAATAGATATTCATCTATGAAATGAACAGTTATGATTTCTGTAATAGTGGAGTTTGTTACCATCATTTGCTGATTACTTTTTGACAAGAATTGCCCTCCTCATTCAATATAAAGAACTCAAATGTACATTCTCACTGATTGTTTCCATTTGGGATGAATAAATATTCCATAATACAATATGATTCCTGCATTCTATTTTGCAACTGTTGTCCTGAGAAAAGATATTTTATGTCCATTTTAATCTCCAAGCAGAGCAGCAGATCTGGAAACCCTTTGATTTGCACCATTTTGACTTTTGCAAACTTTCTGTTTCATAGGACACTTTCACATTTTTTCTATATGTCATTTTTCAGAAATATTGAGATTGCAAATGCAACATTTTCCATTGCGGCTGACCCATCATGCAAAGGACAATTTGAGATAAAGTATAACTTTGAATAGTTTTATCTGTCATATTGCTCATCCTGTTCTGCATTGACTTTGACACTTGTTGGTATATAAAAACTTGTAGAACCATATTTAACCACTTGTGAGGCAGCTACATTGCTTCTTGTTACAAAGATTAGGGCTTGGAAAATTGTACTTTTGTAGATTGCCATGGTGTTGTGGGCATAGACTAACAATTTGTTCTTATATGTTTTTGCACAAAGGCAGAGCTGATTCATGTGACCAAAAGACATAGTTATAATGCACTGAAACCCATGCGATTTACCTCCTGGAAAATACTCCTGGAAAAAGTAGAAACTCCTGGAACTCAATTTTTTGCAATACTGTTGACATGTGATAGCTTAACAATCCACCCCACTCGAACACAATTTTTGTTCTACTCTACAAAGTGGTGCTTTCCGGCATTTAGGAAAGTGTTACTTCTGAAAAGGGTTTTGGGGGTAAGCCCCCAGGCCCCATTTTCTTCTGCTGCACCTACTTATTTGCCTGATGATTTGGCCTCCAGGGCAGCTCCCATTGCTGCTCTATTTTGTTGATGCCATGCTCTATAGAAGTAGATCCAAAACTATTATGAAATATATTATTAGTGTTGAAGAATAATCAGGTTCTCCAAAAAACTCCTGGAAAGCATCTTGGAGGCTCCTGAAAAACTCCTAGAATTTCTTGGCAAAATTTGAGTGGCCACCCTTTAGAATGCTCTAAAGTATTTGATATGGAGAAGCAAACTTAAACTCAGAGAATTATTGAATCTCATAGGAGCAGGGAAGAAATTAGCATTAGAACATGAGTGCCTTCAGGCTTATGCTAGTGCAAAACTTTGAACTATTAGCATTATAGTGTCAATGAAGAGCAAAGTTTTTAATGAGTGTAAGAATGTAGGCATTTTTTTGTGCCCCAAGTACCCTAAAAGTTGCCTACATCTTTCTTTCATAGGACTTGATAACTGTTTTTATAGCTTTTTGTTTGTCTTTTTGTTGATTTCTATAATTGTTAATCCCTTTTTCACAATTTAGGTCTTTAGAAAGAACCTACTATTTACAAGCTGCAGATAAAAATGCTGCCCAATTTTGGTTGCAGCAGCTCAAAGTAAGATTATAACCCTTATTTTACAAAATTAAAGCAATACAGTAATTAGCATGATTTTTTCTTCATCAATTTTTAGTTTAGTTTGTGTTAATTTTTGCACTACCTTACTTATCAAAATGCTCATTTGAACACTTCATCAAAAGAGAGTCCTGAAGACTTTGCTTTAATATAAGCAAAGAAGCATAAAAGATATGAAATTTATTATACAAGTATAGGATTTCTTGAGAAACTAAAATCAAAGAAAATGTGATTCATTGAAAATGTGTTTGCATTCCTTTCTGATACATAGAGAAAGCCATAAGATAAACTTGGTATGACAATTTCAACTGCAGTAGTTGAAGTTAACATTGGTACTTCTTAAAGCTATTGAGATGAGAAAAGCATGATGTCTTTATTACAGGGTGTGAGGGTACCAAGCCCCCCCCATTATGCACTCAGGGTACAAAAGTATGGAAACAATTGCCTTTAGGAATTTAAATACAGGATCACCAAAAGCTTAATCTTTTTATGTAGTTTTTGATGCCATATTGGTGGAAAATTATTTTCACAAGCCATATTGATATTTGCTCTGATGGAAAATTGGTTTGAAGCTACAAATTTTATCTTACCCGTAGTTGAAAATCTCATTTACATATAAAATTTGTGCACAGCTTGCTCTCCGCAATTCAATGAAAATTTTTAGACAGCCACATTCTCCTTGTTCCTCCACTAAAACTCATAGTTTAAAGTATTTTTAAATTTATAAATATTGCAAACACTTTGCATCATTTACTTTCCAATTTCAAGATAGGAAAGCCTAATAGAACAGTAATGCTTAATTGCTATTCTTTGGCCATCTGGTCATGCACAATCTTTAGTCATGCTTATTATATTACCTTATTTTCTTTAAATTACTAAAGAATAGTAGAAAAACTCTAGCATGTTTTGAAAATAGAAGCATTTATTTGCATGTGAATTTGTTTTGGCCATGTCAGCTACCATTTCCATGGAGAAAAAATTACAAACTTTTCAAACAGTATTATGTGCCATTTTTGAAAATGACTTTTTAGGCCCTTCATTTCCATACTTTTGTACCCTAGGTGCATATGCAATTATGAGAAAGTTGGTCATGCTGCATGAGATTTGGTATCCTATCAATCATAATTTTGTCTGTAACATTTGTTGTTTTGGCCATTGTAGTTGGTCAGATGGTCAAAGCACCCCCTCCAACAGAAAGTTTCTAGGCACATCCCTTCTTACATGGATTTTTATTGGCAGCTTAACCTCATTCTTTGTAAATCTCATATTTCAGGTAGAAAGGACAAGATTTATGAGGCTACAATCAAACATGCCATCTTCATCAAAATTGACAAGCTCAGCCATGGTATTAAACAACACATTTTATTGCTGAGCATCTGTTAACATGTCTATCTATTTTCCAACTAAGCAGCCAGGCATTCAGGTAGTCATTCTTACAGTCAGTCATTTAGGCAGTCATTCAGTCTGTCAGTCATGCTATGGGTGAGTGGGAGAGTGAGTGAGTGAATCAGAGAGTAAGTGTGTGTGTGTGTATGTGTGTGTGTGTGTGTGTGTGTGTGTGTGTGTGTGTGTGTGTGTGTGTGTTTGTGTGTATGTGTGTATGTTTGTGTGTGTGTGTGTACATGCATGCGTGTGTGCATTTGTGTGTGTATGTGTATGTATGTATGTGTAAGTTAAATAGTGAGCAAGTGAGTGAATTAGTGAGTGTGTAGGTGAATGAGAGAGTGTATGAGTGAGTAAGTGAGTGAGCAAGTGAGCTAGCAAGCAAGTGAGTACATGAGTGAGTGAGCTAGTGAGTGAGTGAGTGCATGAGTAAGTGAGTGGTTGGGTGAGTGAGCAAGTGAGTGAGTGAGCAATCAGTAATTGACATTTCAGCCAGTTAGCTAGTTATTCAGTGAGGCAGATTCAAGTAGATCAGGGGTGGGCATACTTTTCATTACAAGGGCCACATTCCCAATTTCTGAGTTTTCCAGGGTCACATACATGGTGACCATTGGTTTCTGTCTATCAAATTCCCTATCTTTTTCCTGATTTCCTTGCCTGTAGACAGATAAATTGGATTGGAGGGGGGCACAGGTGTAGAAGTCCATTTCAGAGTAAGGAAGCTCTTGCTTGTCACAGATATTCGCTAATAGGTCAAGAATTGGGTGGTAAAATAGTCTTTCAACTATTGCGTGTGAAAATGGGGGCCTGGGAGTTTGCCTCCAGAGATATTTTTTGAGGTAACGTTAAAACATTGGAAAATGCCCATTTGTAAAATAAATGTACTTGTCCATATCATTGATCTTCATGCTGAGAAGGAGATACTTATCCTCCAACCTGATGCCATGGAAGCTTTTCAGATTTGCAACGAAAAAAGATAAGGCTACGCCGACCTTTTTGTTACCTTCTGCATGAAAGCAAGCATTGGAAGCAGAACAATGACACGTCAGTACACCGAAGAAAGGGCCCAAGATGTGGGCTACATAGAATGCACTCAGGGTGCAGAAGCAATACTTTCCAGAACTGGATCCTCACCTGCACATTGTCTTTGCAGTGGAGAAGCGAATCCAAAACTTGAAATTCCACAACCTAGGAGCACGGGGGCAGTGAGGGTGGTCACACTGCCCTCCACCAATGGGAGCGAAGGGCACAATGTGCTCTATTTAAAAAAGATGTTTGGGTATTATATATGCACTCTATTTACAACAAATACTTTCAAAATTGCCATTCCCGGCCATGTGGGAACTCTATTCTTAAAAGTTTTCTCTGGGCCCAGCCATGGAAGGTCCTTTGATTAGACACTGGGTATAAGAGTTCAACTTGATCAGCATCTTGTTTGGGATGAGCACGCTAGATTTGTATGTGCTAAAGTATCTCGTGCTTTAGGGTTTGTAAAGTATGCTAAGAAATTGCTGCACGAGGAAACTCTTAGCCATATCTATAGAAGTATCGTTGAGCCACATTTTAGCTACTGTAGCTCTGTGTGGGGGAGCTCTAGGGACACTAGGCTTTTTGCACTGCAGAAGTTACAAAATCGTGTTGCCAGAATAGTGACAAACAGTAGTTATGATGCACCAGCAGATGCCCTAAGTAAAAAGCTAGACTTGCCAACTATCGCCGAAATTATTAAACGAGAGGCTGCGATCATGGTTTACAAATCCTTAAACGGTCTCGCTCCGATGTATCTCTAAAATATATTTTCAACAAACTCTATTAGAGATACTGTCTATCTGAGAAGCTCTGAGGCTGACTTACAAATGCCTCTATTCAAAACTGCTAATGGGCAGAATACGTTTGCATATCGTGGGGCTCATCTTTGGACCAGCCTTGAATCCGAGGTTAAAAAAGCACCCTCTGTACTAGTCTTTAAACATCGATTTTAATATTTTACCTTTCCTATGTTAATTTTCTGTTATTTTAGCTGTGTAATTAGGGCGTTTACTTTTATTGCATGTATATATATATATATATATATATATATATATATATATATATATATATATATATATATATATATATATATATATATATATATATATATATATATATATATACACACACACATATTTATACACACATATATATATGTAAATTTGGAAAAATAATTGGGAGCCACGTTCCCTGCCCCTCCCCCATTGTCTAAAGCTCTGCAAAGATGCTTAAATTTGGAGAAATACTGTGTCGTCAATAGGCAACACAACTCTAGATGTATTCAAGGAGCTTTACTGTATCAAACGATCAGAACTACATAACACAAAGTGGATTTTTGTTTTATTCAAGTTATTGGTGGGCTGCAAAAACGCTTGGCTGGCCGTAGTTTACCCATCCCTGAATTAGATTCATTCGTTCCGTATTTCTGGCTTTATCTGTCACTATTTTCTTGTTTATATTTTTCAGCATACCTGCCTAGCCCTATTTCAGTTTTAAGTACTATTTTATTTGCTTGACCTTATAGAGACCAACAAGTGGCTTGCTTTCTACTTCAAACGACGCTGGAAATGAAGGTGATGACATCAGAGGAATTGAACTTAATTGCTGCTTCCTATTCAGCACAGATTGAAGTTTGCTCTGACAGAAAAAATTTTTGCACACTAAGTATATTTGCCTCATGGACGATGATAAATGAGATAAAAATATTTGAATTTCGTTTATGAATAGAAAAGCAACATTTACCCTCTACTTTTAGCAGAGTTCGTATGGGCTTTGGACAGTTTTGGAAAAGGGAAGTTTTCAGAACGGCGATGGAAAACTTTTGGCTTTTTTGGGAAAATTCTAAAATATTGCAAAATGGATATGAGTTAGTCTCATGTTGAACACCGTACATGTTATGCCTGTTCATTTTGCTACTCATAATGTAAAAAATATTCCACTGAAAAATCATAGAGTATAGCATTGAGGATAATATTTTTGTATTTTTATGGGGTTTCAAAATGCGTATATATAAATTGAAAATGCTCAATCCTCTCCCTCCCTTCGTGCGTACGTACTAAATGAACGAACCCTACTCCTCTGGTGCAAAAAGAAATAGATGGTTATGACATATCGAGTACAATTCTTATCACCCATATCATTAAAAATGTTATGTTCTTATCTTGCAACGCTAATGTCATAGGCTCACCTGTGCCTATATATATATATATATATATATATATATATATATATATATATATATATATATATATATATATATATATA